>WBMW01002261.1:224544-245114 GCA_013396635.1 Penelope pileata
GCCGTGCTGAAGGGCCTCCCGCCCGCCGTCCCGCTGGGGTGAGTCCCGGGCCGCCGGGGGCCGCGCGTCGGGCGCTGCGTGCGAAGCGCGGGGCCTCACGGGCGCTCTCTCGTTGCAGAGCGCTGCATGTGGCACGGCTCCACGGCAGCCCGCAGCGCCCGGCCCCGCTGCCGCCGCTGCCCGAGAAGGGGGGAGAGGTCCGGCACGGGCTGATCCCCGAGGAGTTCTTCCAGTTCCTCTACCCCAAAACGGGAGTGACGGGTGAGTGTGCGCTGCGTTCAGGTGCACAGCGTGTGGCTGCAGGGGGGCTGCGGAGTGAGGGGAAGCTGTGGTGGGCGTCCTGCTGTGCGCAGAGCACGGTGCCTCACCGGGAAGGACTCTGCCATTCCGTTAAGTATCGGTTCTGCAAGGTAAATGCTTCTTCAGAGAGCTCAAAATCTTTCTAATTTTTATTCTTTAGGCGTTATGAGGGGGTGGATGTGAAGCCTGTGTGGTGTTCCTGGTGCTGACTGCCTTAGGGCCTGCCCCAGCACCTTCTGTGTGGCTGTGGTGTGAGGGGGGGGCCAGGCGCTGGGGGAGGCGATGCTCGGGGCTCGCTGGGGTCTTCTGTGTCTGTCTGATTCTGCCCTTGTACAAGGGAACGTTTCCCCCTCTTATGCTATTTCCACTTCAGGCGTTTGACTTCAGTGCGCCTCTGTATAGTTTGTGCAAATGACGCTGCTTTGTTTTTTCCTTAGGGCCTTACATGCTGGGAACTGGGCTGCTGCTGTACTTCCTCTCCAAGGAAATCTATGTCATTAACCACGAGACGGTCGCAGCTATCTGCATTTTGTCTGTCATCATCTATGGCGTTAAAAAATACGGTGCTGCTGTCGCAGCTTTTGCTGACAAACTTAACGAGGTGAAAAGAAATCATCATCTTTGCAGCAGCTAAAACTATTCTAATTGATCTGCTTAAATATGTGTGGTCTGTGGTAGAATCCGAGCCCAGCATCTTCATAACAATGCTTAGAGAAGGTGTCTCAGATCTTATGTTGGTGGTGTTACATCGATCTTCAAAAAACTGAAGGAAAAGCACTGTGCGCCAGAACAAATATTTAATGTCTTTTAAGTGGAGTTGATTGTGAACAGCAATTCTTGTCTTGCCATCCTCAGATCTGACACAATCTAGCTTATGTAGTTATTTCTCAAATTGTAATGCAGAATTGCAGAAACCAGTTGCAGACCACTTATTTTCTTTGCAGCTTGCTTCTGCTATGAAGCATGCTTTTATTTCTACTTTCAGGAGAAAGTTGCTAAAGCTTTAGAGGTGAAAAATGAAGCAATTAAAACGCTTGAGGATGCCATTGAGCGGGAGAAAAAGGAACAATGGAGAGTTGAAGGCCGCAGCTATCTCTTTGATGCCAAGCGGGTATGCAGTTTTCCCTCCACCTTGGCTTTCGCTGGTCTCTCCCTTAGTGTGGTGCCCGTTGGGTTGCTAACAAGTAACAGGCCAGTTACAATGTATTTGTTGCAGAGGCAGCCAGTTCTCCACCTGATCTGTTGCCTTACTATAGGGCTGTGTGCTGTATTGGATTCTTGCCAAACGTTGATTCCATTTCCTGTGTCTAGAATAACATTGCAATGCTGCTGGAAGCTAATTACCGAGAAAGATTATTGACGGTGTACAATGAAGTAAAGAAAAGGCTGGACTATCAAGTGGCTCTGCAGAACCTAAAGCGTCAAAAAGAGCAAGATCACATGGTTCACTGGGTGGAGAAGAATGTGGTTCAGAGCATCACGCCTCAACAGGTATTTGCTTTTGCTTGTTGTTTGCTTTAATCTCTTTTATGTTTTAGTCTATGAACTAACTGTCAGTGCTTCTGGCTTGAGCCAAAAGATGGTAGATCATCTGGATGATTTCCGAGCATGGCTGCAATGTGTTCCTGCTGCTGGGTGAGAGCTGACAGGCCCAGCCACTAAGTGCAAGGTGCTTGTGCTGCTGCTGAATTGAGCTCATCATTTGTTTGGTTTGCTCTTGCAGCACAGAGCTAACCTTCTAGTAAATGCAGCTAACATGTCAGGGAATTTTCTTCTAAAATTCTCTTAAGAGCATGCAGGCTTAAGTTACACAGAGGAGCTCTGGATGCCCTTTCTTTTAAGGAATGAATCTGATAAAAAAAAAAAAAGGTTTTTAGTTCTGCTTGTGTATGCTTCAGTGCAGGTCATTGCTTGGATTTGGATCTCTGACTTTCAGCTGTAGCCTTTTCCATTTTAATCAGTAACTTGTTTTGTGTGTCCAAAGAGAACATCTAAAATGCATTTTTGCTTGTTTAATTTTCTTCCATAAAGCCTTTATTCTGAAAGCTGTTTTCTTTTGTCTTGCAGCAGAAGGAGAGCATTGCCAAGTGCATTTCGGACCTGAAGGCATTATCAAAGAGTGCCCAGGTGGCAGTGTAAGCACCCAGGATCTGATTCCGCTGACGTGGCCCGTTACTTATTGTTGGAAACTCTGTGGTTCTAAAATGTCATTAAAACAAACAAACAACTTGGCTGTCTGTGACTACCAGTGATAACAATGACTTCTTCCTTTTGGTGTTTGTAGTAGCCTGATTGATAATACAAGCAAACCGCTGTAGTTGTAGTGGGGGGCTGCTTCCAACGACAGTGTGTGCAGTTCTGTATGGTTCCTGGTTCAATTGTGAACATTTCCAGAGATGAGATGCTGAATTTTTCACTGTCCTGCTCATCAGGTTTTTGATTTAGAATTTCCTGTGATAATACCCTGTAGTTAGTTTTCCACATTTTAAGGCATGTAACAATCGAAATGCCTGCTGGTGTTCCCATTCACTGAGTTGGTGAACTGACCAAGATTTAGAGACGCCTGAAACTGATGTCCTCATCTTATAAATAAACTTAAAAAAAAAAAAAAAAAAAAGCCCACGTAACAGGGCTTTAAATAATCACAAAAGCAGCTTATCACCTTCCTATTCTGCAGAAAAGAGGATGTGGCTGGCAGGAAACACCAAAAGGTGCTCAAAAATTGGGCATCCGCTGAATGTACCGATGTAAGGATTAAACTGGTGAAATGAGTTTGCTCTAGAGGTTTTTCTTCCCTGGATTTACACAAGAAAAAAGAAGTTGCTTTCTTTACTATAAGTAAGAGGGAGAATATTTTGATGGTTATTATGAGAATATGTAGCAAAAGGCTTTTCATTTTTCAGGTAGCTTTCACCCAAGGATGGTGGTGTATCTCAAGTACGTGTCTCAGTTGGCATACTTACATGTAACTGTCCTTTCTGGGTTGGGAAGCGATTTATTTAGGAAAGAAGTAAACAGGCTGGAATGTACTGGTGCACACTTTTCACATGGACTGGTACTGCAATAAGGAAACACCTCTAGTGGAGTTAATAAAACAGCATAGGTTTCTATATTTTTCCTTTTGATAGAACGGCGTAGCAGAAAAGGTGTTCTTTGGAAGTAAGGTACTCTTAAAGGTAAAAGTAATCTAACTTAGGCTAACGCTGACTTCAGTCCAGCGGTTCCTGAAAATAAAAGTTTCTTGTTTCCTGTTTTTTTAAAAAAAAAAAAAAAAAAGTGAAGTTGCTCAACTTCCACGTTGGTGTTACCCAACATTTGAATGACACTCAAGCTTTCACTAGTTGGGCACAGATTCTTTTCATCAAGCAGGTGCTTACTGCCGTGCGAGCAGGGCTGACACTGCAGACGTTTTCTGGCAGCAAGCGGGCAGCAGTTCCATGGTGCATGAGGTAAGGTGAAGCTGTGTTGCTTACTGTCCTGTTACTGCAGACACGGTGCACTTACAGACTTGGCATGGGAATCTTGGAGGTTTGACTGTTCTGGAAGGTGGGCAACAGTGGGCATGAAGTAGAAAAAGAGGACAGCAGCAGTGAGAGCTGCTTATTTTCATGTTGCCAGCAATACTTAGATGTTATTTGCAATGTGCAGTTTGCAAGCCGTATAACGCCAGGATGGGAGTTTCTTAGTAGAGCAGTATTTCCCTGATTGTAAGCTTGTACCTCCTAAATTTGAGAAGAATGTTTTAGTTCTTAATTTGCTGGTAAGGTCGATGTAACTTGAGAAAGAAAAACCTTAGATGTTCTACCTATGCTTCTGATTATGGAAATTTTCATAAATTTCACTCTAGCTACTGCAGAAGTAACACTGGGTGCCTTTCCAGTTAAATATGAAACATGTTCCAGCCTTTTGAGAGAAGACAGTGGGCTCGTCAGGGGGGACTGAGTGTGTGTGCACTCAGGTACGGGTGCAAGACATCGGGAAGTAGGGCTCATGCTGAGTAACTGCCAGGCTTCCTGCTGTGGTTTCATGCGAGTTTGTGCAAGATGCTTGAAACATTGATAAAGATTAAATGAAGCCCAGGGCATAATTGAGTGTTCTGTTTCGTGTGTGTGTATAAATAGTTTTCCTCCTCTCTTCAGCTTCTCTTGCTGCTCATCAGTATTTGGAGAGAATGGGAGGTCGTTCCTCGACACCAAAACCAGGTATTTTCTTTCTTTAAAAGAATTTTACTAGATCCAATGTTCTTGACTAAATTGACATCTTCCTGACTCAGGAAGAGCTGCTCTGGGGGTACCTTTGTAGATAAATGCATTGGGAACATTCTGCACAACTTCCAGAGGCTGCTGGGGAAGAGTAAAGATGGGAATAACTGATTTTTTTCTGCCTGATGTTTTTACTTTCAGTCCTCTGATACAGAAATGTTATACTTAAAATATTTCTTGCAGTAATTCTTGAATAAGTCCATACCTCCATGTGGTGCATTGCTTGTAATAGTAGTCCTGGAAATATTAGCATATTTTTAAACCTTATTTTTTTCTCTTCACTTTTAGTTACACCAAAACCCATTTCCACTACTGTCGCTGCACCTACCACTGTACAAACCACTGTACGCACTTCTACCACCGCCTTGCAGGATTTGGAAGGGAAATCCTGGGTTGATAAGTAAATGCTACATCTTTATTTCCTAACTTTAACAGCAAGTTCCTTCAAACTGCAGACCCGTTCTGTAAGGGAGGAGTTGTGTGCAGTGCAGTTTATGCCACAGGGTTTTACATGTTTGCTCAGAATTTTCTGGTCTGTGCTCTAGGTATTTAGTAGTAACACTGCAGATACCCTGTCATCTCATAGGGCTTGGAAAAAATGGTGTTTCATGAGCTTTGTTGAATTTGAGAACTACTAATTCTTTACCATTTCTGTAAGAACACGATTCTGACACTATTTTCTGTGCATCAACAGCCCCGAAATACTCAATTTATCATTAGCCTTTATCTCTGGCGTCCTGACGACTCTTCTGGTTGTTGCAGTCATCTATCTCATCAGAAGGAGTAAGTGGCTCCGCGGAGGGACCAGCAGCGCGGGATCCAGAGCTGGTGGCAGAGCAGCGCGAGCACACCTCTGCTGCACGGCGTGCGGGTGGTGCTGGGCGCGGGTTGTGTCTCCTGGAACAGAGCGTTGATGTTTTAATGGCATTCCTGGCAGTAATTCTTCATTAATCATCCCAGGAGCTCTTCCTACAGAACTAGCTGTAACACAGCTGAGGGGTTTGGTGGGTTTAGCGCTGGCTGCGGTGTCTGTTGCTTTCAGACCCGTGCAGGGGGTGGGCTGCAGCCCAGCCACCCTCCCTGGGCTGCTGAGCTGCTTGGTGTGCAGGAAAGATTGCGACAAATTTCAGGACTGATAGCCCAGCTGTGAGCTGGGAAGGAACTGTACAGTTATCTGGCAGAGTATCACAGCCAATTCCTCTTCCTGTAGCACAAATACATACCTCGGTGCCATGCACCAGAGGAGGAAGGGAGAGATTTTTTTTTAAAAAAAAAAAAAAAGACCATCAGGAGGAGGTTCAGCGTGGACTAAGAGCTTCTTGCCATCTTCTAAACAAGCAATGGCTGCAGCAAAGGAGAAGCAGCTGCCCACCTCCACCCAGCTGCGCCTTCCTCATGCCCCGTGCTGCTCCCTGCACAGGGCAGGCAGCTCAGGCTGCTCTCCTCCTTCCTAGGGTGCAGGAGGTCCCAAGGAAACTTACAAGAACGAGTCCCCTCCCAGACAGCACGTGAGGAACCTGCTGAGAACACCCAGGTAAAGGTCAAAGCTGTTATTCCTGGTGTTTTATGCAGAGACTGCAGATTGTTGATAGAGAGGTAATACTGACTGTGGGGAGAGAGAAGAGCTTTGCTCCTGCAGGGTGTTATAGGCCTGAGAGCAAGGAGAGGTGTTCCCCTGTGTGCACTGGGGCTCCTTGTTGTAGTCCTGGGGCAGCCCTCAGCAGGAGGAGATTCCATCCCCGTTGTCATGGGGCTCAGGTGCCACACTCAGCATGTTCCAAGGGCTCCATTTAAAGTTAATAAGGTCAAATTAAAAGCAGGGAATCTGTGCTGAAATGTAACGTGCACTTTCTCTGATGTCTGCAACTTCTTTCACATCCTCAGAACGAGGTTTCCTATGCCACCGTGGTCATCAGTCCCAGGCCCAAGGCAGCACCTGTGTGATGGTGCAACCGTGACGTGGGGACATCTGCGCTCTCTGCACGTTGAATGCCGCCAGAAGCAGTGCCTCGCAGCCTGCAGCAGGGAACAGCAGCTGCTCCTGTAGCTGGGAGGGGAGCTGACATCTCCAGTTCCACACATCTTGCCAGCACTTGGGGACAAATTGCTTTTTGCACCATATTTCCTCACCCTAGAGAAGCCCTGGTGGCTGCTCGCTGTGCAGTCATAAAGTCCCTGTGTGCATTTGTTATTGCTTTGCACTGCCCAAGAGAACTAAGAAATGGCAACATGTCTCTGCATCTGTTCACATCTGTGCCCTTGTTTCTCTGCTCGGTCACTGCAGCGTTTTGCTTTTTGCCGGAGCTCTGGGTGGTTCCTGCACTGAGCTGTGAGGTGGTGATGTTTGTGTGGCAGTGCTGCTTCCTGGCCAGGTCACACCGTCAGTGTGACAGCCTACGCTTACAAACTGTTCTGTTTGTGCCACTGCCCGTAGCGTCCCAGATGTACTGCAAACGTGCCTCAAATCCCTCCCCTTTCCATAGGATGAGGAAGTGAGTTCCTGCTCTCACCCTGCAGCTCTGTGTGTCCCCGCAGGTGGCACCTGGAGCTCGGGGACACCCATGTCCCCTCCTGGCAGTGAGCTCGGGCACCTCCTCGCTCCTGGTCAGCGCCGTGTGGATGCATGCCCAATGTTTGCTGCGGATGCAGGCAGCCGGCTGCTCTCCGTGCAGCTGTGCACCGCTGCGGGGCAGCACCGAGCGGCAGCCGGAGAGCAGCTTGCTCTGTGTTAGCGCAGGGAGCGGCGTTCTGCTGGGAGCCAGCAGCTCTATCTGCCACTGGAGATCACGTAGCGATCAGTCAGTGGCACCACCGGCTGCAGCACGAGTTGACCTGACTTCAAGTTACAGCCTAAACGGACAGAAGATGAAGGGTGTGCGGGCAGGCAGCGAGGACAGCCTGCTCTGCAAGCTGCTGCGTTACAAGAAAACACATTTCTCCTGTTTTTCAGTGTACTCAGACAATAATCATGGGGAGGGAAAAAAAAAAAAGAGACGTAATTTGTCTTGACTCTTTTCTGTATTTCGAAATGATATAATACGAGCATATATACATACAGACATACATCCACAGAGCCGGGTGGGGGGTCCGGGGGCAGCCTTCCAGCTGCAGGTGGAGGAGTCCCCCCAGGTGCTGCAGCCTCTGCATGCGCTGCCCGGTGCTGCTGCAGCACAGCGGGCTGCAGGCGTGGCTGCGTGCAAGCAAGGGGCCTGCGCTGGGCAAAAGGAGAGCACAGTGCTGGCAAAAGGAGTTCTCAGGCTTGAGCTGAAGCTAGAAGCTAACAAGCACTGTTGTGTGCTGTTATTTTTTGTTTTTGCTGGCTGTGGATCTGAGCTCAGGAACATCTGCCTTGTTCCAGTGCTTTGGGGCAGTGGTTGCCCAAACAGTGCTCAGCCCAGCAGGCAAGGCTGGAAGGTGCTCTCCAGCGGGGGTGCTTGCCTGAGAAGATCTGGGCTTGGTACAGCAACGACCAAGCAGACTTTGCTGAAGTGTAACTACACAGATGTTTGTAAATTATCTTTTTGGGCTTGACTTCAAACGTGCATCAGATAGAGGAGGAGCACATCCTTATCACAGAGCAGTTTGTGTAAGGCACCAGATGAAACGCTGTGTTTTTCCCATGGTTTTCTTAAAGCATTTTGTCGGTGGCCTGGTATAAACCCATGGGTCGTGTTCATTCTGTGTTTATGACCGCTGGTGCCTTTGTTCTGTAAAAACTGAGGCTGCCTTTGGGTTTGTTTCTGCATAAGACATAGGTCCTTAAAATTAGAAGGTAGGTGGTTTTGAACTTGTTTATCTTGAAAGCATAGACGATGGGGTTCATGGCAGAATTGGCGTGGGACAAGATGATTCCCAAGTAAATCCAAAACTTGGGAATCTCATATTCCGGGTAAAAAAAGTAAATGCAGTTGACAATGCAGAGAGGCAACCAGGATGCGGCGAACAGGAAGACGACGAGCGCCAGCGACTTGGCCTTCTGCAGCTCCTTCCCGTAGAACGCGCCCACGCCCCGCGCCTGGTTTGCTCCCTGGCTCAGCTTCGTGCGGATGATGTGGAAGATCTCGACATAGAGCGCACACATGGTGGCCAGGGGGACGAGGGTCCACGTGAAGAACTGGAAGTACACCATGTAATCCATCCTCATCACGGAGACAAACCTGCAGGTGCGGTAGCGGGCGGCCTGGGTCGCCTTGTTCCACCCAAACATGGGGACCAGTCCCGCCAGCAGCGACAGGCACCAGCACAGCCCCAGCGCCCACCAGATCCTTTTCTCTGTGGTGATGATTTTGTATCTGTTGAGGAAGAAAACCGAGGTCGCGTTAAACAGAAGCGTTTGAAATGGCGAGGGGTGACTCGGTACCTCGTGTTTTGGCACTGCAGGATCGCTGTGACAAACGGGAGCAGCAGCTTCCCTGGTTCTGGAGGGGAAACCGCACTAGGAGACGAGCCACAGCTCTTCACTCCTAACAGCGACTTTGGGGCACTCGTGTAAGGCAAACTGTGCTGAACTTCCCCTCTTTATGGCTGAATCTGCTTTCAGCTGTTCTGTTTCTTGTTTCATTCTGATCCTGGTGCTCCTCTCCCCGGGATGTTGTTTGTGTTCCCACTGCCTTTATTTCTCAGTGTCCTTGGATGCACTTTGCTCCTTACAGTTGGTTTGTGCTCTCTGTAGGGCCAAACTGCTTTTACGGTCTCCCATGTGTAGGTCTCTTCCCCACAAAAATAAGTCCTCTCATGCTTGAAATTAGGCTTTGCATATGCTTTTTCATTAAAATATAGAAAGGGAGTGACTTTATAAATTATGGAAGGAAATACAGACAGGGGATGCCTTTATAAATTATTAAAGGAAATATAGATAGGGAAAGCCTTTGCAAGTCTTTGTTACTCCTTGCATAATCCTTGACTGCATTTAAAAGATTGCCCTCAGAAACCCCCGGAGCACCCAGCATCCTGCCCCACGGCCTGGAGGGCTGAGCTGCCAGCTCTGCACTGCTCCGCTCAGGCTCTCAGGGTTTTCCCACCTGGTGCCAGGCTGTGCTCACCTGACGGGCAGCGCTTACCTGACGGGCAGCGCTCACCTGACGGGCAGCGCTCACCTGACGGGCTGTGCTCACCTGACGGGCAGCGCTCACCTGACGGGCTGTGCTCACCTGACGGGCAGCGCTCACCTGATGGGCAGCTTGACGCGCAGGTAGCGGTCGATGGCGATGGCCAGCAGCGAGAGGATGGAGGCATTGGTGAAGACCACCATCAGGCAGCACATGAAGAGGCAGCTGTGGAAGCGGACGCTGACCTCCAGGCTCACCACCACGGCCAGCGGCACCACCAGGAGCCCCACCGCGATGTCGGCCAGCGCCAGCGAGACGATGAAGTACATGGTGGTGTTGTGGGACGCCGCATTCAGCTTCACCGCCCACACCACCAGCACGTTGCCCAGGGTGGCCAGCAGAGCCACCAGGCACTCGGCGCCGATGTAGATGGCATCTCTGCTGTCCAGCACCCAGCTGGCGTTGGAGGGCACGGCGGGGCTGCCCTGGCACCTGCTGCCCTGTGGGCACATGGGGGCTGTGGCCTCGGCAGCCCCGCGGAGCTGCGGCGCGGTCCCCCCGGTGCCTCCCTGCAGAACCTCCTCCAGAATTTCACATCCTCAGCGCCTGGCAGCAAATCAGCTGCTGCTCCTCCAGGGGCTGCCGCTATCTCAGTGCCTGGGAAATGCGTTTCCTTTTGGAGGCAGCTGGAGCTCACAGCGTCCCTGCGGCAGCACAGTAGCTCCCGAGTCCTTTGGAAAGGTATTTTGAAGGGGGAAAAAAAGAAAAAGCTCCCCCAGGACTGCTTACCAGCCACTTAAAAGTAAATTCTTTAGCTGCTTCCTCTTCCTCACCGCAGCTCTGTAAGTGAGAGCTGTACCCAGAACTGACCGCTATCGCTGCACATCATCGCTCTGCTGTCGCTGTGGGAAATGATGCAGCGCTGGGCACCCTGCGGGGTCGGAGTGCTGAATTCCAGTGCTCTGCCCGCTCCCTCCTCCCTGTGACATTTCCATGGTGGCAGTGACACTGGTTGTGGTGGGAGCCCTCATCTCCAGTAGGAGCCGTTGCGGCCACCAACGCTGCCCCATTCCCTGCGTTGTCCCCGTCACTGGTGATGGGCACAGGAAGATCTCCTCCCAGCCAAAGGGTGACACAAAGACCGGGGCTGGTTTGTGGAACACAGAAGCTAAGGAAAGGTGTGGGAAGTGATGGGGCTGTGGGAGCAGAGCTTGCAGACGGGGCGGGAGCTGCTGCTGGGCCCGGCCCCGTGCAGGGTTTGCTCCTTGAGCTGCGTGCAGGGATGGAGCTGCGGAGCAGACATGGGCCCACGTCAGCCTGAGCCCGGGGTCACCTCTGGGAGTGGGCAGCGAGCAGTGGGCATGGAGCAGAGCCTTGTGCAGAGGGGAACGCTGCTGGTAGCCGGCTGCTGGCACAGCTGGGGAAGTGAAATTCACAGAAGAGAGACAGAAATAAAGGAGATGACTTTATTCCCTTCTTCTGTGAAAAGCACCAAATCTGCTTCCCTGAAGGCCATGTAAGCGCCTCGTGCTCCCTGGCTGGAGGGTGCTGGGCTGCGATTTCTGCTGGGGAAAGGTGAGGAAGAGCCTCTCTGGGGCAGGGCTGCTCTGTGCGGGGTCCTGGAGGCACAGGAGCTGACAGCAGAGCAATGCAGCAGGGGTCTGTGCTGTCGGCAGGCTGACTTGCTGCTTTCTCTGCCCTCAAAGCTTTCTCCTTTCCCTGCATGTGTTCAGCTGAAGCCAGGGCTGTGAGGAGCTGCGGCAGCACGCCCAGCCCAGCAGCAAAGCCCTGGCGGCGCGGTGGGAGGGAGCTGTGGGTGTTCTGTAGGGCAGGACACCAGCGGCACGCAGTGACCGCGCTGGATAACGCCCGTCCTGGTGTCCCACCCCGCTGGTGCAGCCCATGGCAGTGCTGCCAAACCCAGCCACCCCGCACCTGCCCCAGCCGGGGCCAAACCGGAGCGTTTCCGCCCCGTGCAGCCCCGGTTCTGCCGGGAAGGTGCAGGGTGCACTCGTTTTCTTCAGATGCTTCCTCCGCCAGGCCCCATCTGTTTCCTGTCCCAGGCACACAGCAGCCAGGCTGCCAGGCTGCTGCAGCCCCTCTGGCGCTGGGGAGGACAAGCAGTGCTCCTGCCCGGGGCTGTGGGCAGGGCAGCTCCAGCACCGTGCCCCGGGCTGACGGCGTGTGTATCAATGCCCACGCTGTGTATCAATGCCCACGCTGTGTATCAATGCCCACGCTGTGTATCAGTGCCCACGCTGTGTATCAATGCCCACGCTGTGTATCAGTGCCCATGCTGTGTATCAGTGCCCACGCTGTGTATCAATGCCCACACTGCCACAGCATGCCGTCCTTCTGCCAGTTGTGTCAATGCCGTTGGAGTATTTGGCCCCTTTGCTGCTGAACGCAGCACATTGTGTTCCCTACAAACAGGTGTGATTTGAAGCAGGCCCTCTTGCACGGGCTGATGAAGCTGCTGCCGGGAGCAGCTTGGTGCAGGAAACTTTGGGATTGGCTGCCTGGGGGTCCAGGAGGCATTTGTTCACCCCTCTCTGTTCCCCACCACCCTGCAGCCCCAGCGCAGCTGTGTGCACCCAGCCAGCCCCGCTGCTCCTCCTGCTGCAGGGTGCAGGGTGCAAGATGGGGGTGCGGGGTGCAGGGTGCAGCATGTGAGATGCAGGGTGCAGGATGCAGGATGGGGACGCAGGATGGGGGTGCAGGCTGAGCTCCCACTGGGCCCCAGAGAAGCAGCCATGGCTTTGCTGCTGCTCACAGTTACCCGCCTGAAAGCAGCTGTAATAAGTTTGCACGCCAGCAATTTAAGGCTTTGTTTGAGATTAGGATTCAGAGGCGTATTTTTAGCTGCTGCTGTGTGGCTGCAGCCTGCAAAGCTCCGAGCAGTGCCCAGGGCTCAGCGTCGGGTGCTGGGATGGTTCCGGTGCAGCGCAGCTCAGGGACATCGCAGTGCCGCGGGGTTCAGCTGCGCCCCGAGCCCGGTCGCAGCGCCGGGTGGATTTGCCATTTAAAGGCTGCACTCTTGGATGGCTCCAGCGAAAGGCTTCCAGCTATTCCCCCAGGATCCTCCTACATCCTGGTGAGATAAGGATCAGGAAGGGAACGGTCTGTCTGCAGTCGGAGCAGTACTCCAAGCACAGATTCGCTTTTCACATTGGGGATGGAGGAGAGGAGAAGAGATTTTATAGAAAAAACTGATTTCTAGGTGACAAACACATGCAGAAAGACAAAAAATCTCACACCAGTGATCTTATCATGTGACCCAACAACAGCAGCAGCCTGCTTTGTCCTGGCAGGGCCATACAGTGCTTTGTCCTGGCAGGGCCATACAGCGCTTTGTCCTGGCAGGGCTGTACAGCGCTTTGTCCTGGCAGGACCATACAGCACTGTGGGACAGACGCAGCCCCAGTGCTGGGCTCATGCTGTGCCCGCAGCCTCGGCCTCGAGACACAGCACAGCGTGCTGCTCCTTCCTCTTTCCTGCGTTCTGCTGGCTGCTTCCCCTTCTCACCGAACGCAGTCACTCCCCGCCCCGTTTCCTCCTGCTCTCCCCTTTGTCCCCCTGCAGTTTCCCCATCGCCAGCCAAGGGCCAGCCCCGCAGCCGTTCTGGGGGTGCACAGCCAGGAGCACGCGGGGACGTCACCGTGACATGACCCTGCCCATGTCCCTCCCGCCCGGCCGTCCCTCTGCCAGGGACACCGAGTGCTGCTGTCCCTCCTGGCTGCTCCCCGCCTGCAAAGGAAGCGAAGGCAAAGCAGGGAGAGGATGTGGATGTGGAGCGGGGACACATCTGGTCTAACAGAGAGCGATTGTGGTCCGGAGAATAATGAGCCACGCTGAGATCCTGGTGGCAGGGACTGAGGACGAGTCATGTCCCTGCTCCGTGCCTCAGTTTCCCCATCCTCGAGAAGAGGATGAGGACTGGGACCTTCCTGGGCTCTCTGTGCACTGCACGGAGCTGGGCAGGGGCATGGAAGGTGCCGTCCAGGAGCGGTTTCACCTGCACTCCTGGACAGAGTGCAGCTGTGTTACAAAGCACTGTCAGTGTTTCTCACTTATGGGAAAACCCGAAGGAAACGCTCCCCCCGCTCTGCACACAGCGTCACCCAAAGGCAAAACTCATTGCTCTTAGCATCCACATTGTGTTCCAAAGATGATTTCAACCGCTGTCAAAAGCAACTTGTTGGTGGAGAATCAGATCTGGAAAGCCCCTCGCTGCAAACTGCTTTCTGGGGAAAATGCACGTGGGTTTGGTTTCAGGAACTCCCTAGGCAATGAGGGCAGAGCAGCCGCGGTGCTGCTGCACAGCGCCATCGCTCCACTGCCCCAGGGCTGCACAGCCTCCGCCAGAACTTCTCCGTATTTTGTTCTGCAGAACAAACACGACTGAGAGGGTTTCTGCTGCTCCTCCGAGCTGCTCTGCAATACTCAGGAAATGCATCCTTTAGGCAACTTCCACCCCCGGGGTGATGTCCCCGAGCTGTTGCACAGGGATCCATCACCCGACCCTAACGGTCCGAGCAGCTGCCTCCCGTGCCCCAGGCAGACGGCAGTCACCCCGCAGGGTTTGCAGGCTGATAGTTCTCTATCTCAGCGTGGCAACGCCGCGGGAACCAGGAAGCGCCAGGGCCGGGGCTCTGCTCCCAGCCCTCGCTTCTGGCCGCCAGGTCCTGGCCCGCTGCAGCCGGAGGGGCCGATACCGCTGCTCCTCCTTATCACCCGCAGGCAGGGCTGGGCTGCCCTGCCCCGAGCAGCCCCGACACCAACAGGAGCCAACTGTGCTTGAGATGGGCTCCCCACTTGCTGCTGAGATCTGACTGCAGCTCAGCCCACAGCTGTGCTGGAGGAGCAGGGACATTGCCCCGGTGCACATCCAGAGCGCAGGTGCAGCAGAGCTCAGCCCCTTCTGTGCAGATCTGTGCAGGGTGAGTGCTCTGCGACGGGGAATGCCTCTGTGCAAATCATTTATGAAATGTGACTCAGCCTCTGGTTGCAGTTCATGGACTAATTCATGAGCAGCAGCATAACTGCTGAAGGGGAGGAGTTCATATTTCCCCTGTTTAGCTGTGTAAGTGCCTTCTTCCTGCCCTCACTTCTCTAACCAAAGCAGGGGCTTATTTATAGGACGGCCATTCCTGGCTGGGTAAGCCCGGAGCGGCCCTGATGGCTTAAAAGGATTTACCCGAGATTTCCGTGGGTGCAGCAAACAGAGGGATTTGGCCCCAGAGCCGCAGCACTGAGCAGGTGGAGCCGAGGGCTTCCCCACAGGCACTGCCCACACGGCCACGGGCACCCATCGGGCAGGGGCTGCCCAGCACCCATCGGGCAGGGGCTGCCCAGCACCCATCGGGCTGCAGCGCTGGGCACAGCCCGGAGCTGTGTGCTCTGCAGGAAGGAAGCGCTGCTTGCACCTCGTTATTTTTAATTCATTTGTATTTGGATCCAGCCCTTCCTGTGATGGGTGGCAGAAATCGAAGCCTCCTTTGTTTTGTGATTAACTCAGAAAAAACGGGATTCATTTCTCCTTACGGCAGGGAAACACACTCATGGAGCTCTCGATGGGGTGGAAAGCTCAGCTGTGCTCATCGCTCTCGTTGCTGCGATCGCTGCCTGCTTTGCGGGGCAATGAGCAGTGCTCACACTGTCCCCAGCACACAGCTTCTGAGTCCCACAAAATTGCAATGCATTACTCTGCAGCAGAAGGGAATTTAAGCTGAGCGTGCTGCTGGCTAAACAGTAACAGAATATTTGTTAGAGAACGAGATTTAGGGCCCACTTTGTGCAGCCCCATGGCCCCGCACACCCAGCGAGCAGCACGGGGTGCCGGGTGGGCTGCACGCAGCGGGACCGATGGCAGAGTTCTGCTGGAGGAGCACTGCAGGGTGCACACGCGGGGACGGCCGCTGGGATGAGGCCGTGGTGCTCCCAGCCCCTCAGCCCTCACCGCTTCCGCTGCGCTTTGAGGGCACAGGGTGGGGTGGGAGGGAGCTGCTGAGCTCAGCTGTGTTCGCTTTTCAGGCAGGAAACCAGCACACACCGCGCTCGCAGGGCTCCCGGGGCTGCAGCTGGAGGCAGGGGGGGGTCCAGCACAGCCCCACCACTGCTCGGTGTCCTCTGCTGCTGCGAGTTGGTTTGCAGAGGAAATCCTGTGCCAGCGCAGCCCGCAGCCGGGCAGGCGTGCAGATAACGTGCAAGGTGAAACCACAGCAGGGCAGCTCCCTCGGTGACCCTGTGCTCAGCCAGCACCCACAGTACCCTGCAGCCAGCACCTGCAGCATCCTGCAGCCAGCACCCGCAGCACCCTGCAGCCAGCACCCGCCGCAAAGCCCAATGGGGCTGGGCTCGAGTGGCCTTTGCAGAGCTGCAGCCTGGTCCCTGTTCCTCTGACCTTGAGGGAAGCAGCAGCACCGGCTGCAGGAGCAGCTCTGCAGCGCGGGTCAGGTGCCACCAGGAAGCAGCCGTGGGCATTGGTGGCCCCGGTGCCCAGCCCCAGGCTGCGTGCATGGCGGTGTGGGCACACCGTGACCTCGCAGGGCTCTGCACCGCCGCGGTGCCAGCACAGCAGATCTCTGGGCACTGCAGCACGGCCGGGGGATGCACACAGAAGCGCCCAGCTCAGCCCCTCTGCCTGGCGTGGGGCTCTGGGGGGCACCCGCTGTGCCGCCTGCAGCACCGTGTGACAGTGACAGGAGCTCGGCAGGGTGACAGCGGCAGGGAGGGCGGTGCTGCGGTGACACACGGGTCACAGCGCAGGTCACCGCGCAGGGAGCAGACGTGGTGCCACTGGCAGAACCACACGGAGGACATTTCTTAGCAATTGCAAGAGCGAGATGAGTCATCCTCTTTCTGCACCAAGCCTTGATGGAAGAAACAGCGCGGAGGCAGGACACCTGCCTGCCGGGGAGGCTCCTGGGAAAGCAGCAGGACGTGACTGTGCAGCAGTGTCCCCGTGCTGCTGACCGGTCTCTGTGGCCGCACGGGTGACAGCAGGACACGTCCCCTCCTCCCGACACGCGGCAGCCTGGGCTGTGCTGCAGGGCACGGAGCTGCGGGTGCACAGCCACGGGCTGGTGGGACGGAGGCTGATGGAACACGCTGATATCTGTGTGGTTGCTGTAACTTTAGCAACCCCGGTGGAGCTCTCTGATATTGTGGGAGCTCTGAGAATTGGCCCAGTTTCCCCCTGAGCTTGGCAGGCGTGATGGCACTGCTGAGTGCTGCTGTGTCCAATGATTCGTGGGCGACCTCCTGGCTGCTTTGAGTAAACGTGAGATCTACGGGGAGATAAATACCCTCACCCATGGCACCCTCTTTCCTTGAGAAAACAGCCTCTGAAGCACCGTTTGGCTCCCAGCCCCCACAGTGTGGGCAGGACATCGCTGCTGCCCTCCCAGCCCTGGCAGCGCATGGGGGGACACGGGGAGAGCAGGGGGCACAGAGCCCGGTGCCTGCCCCTGCCCCGTGCTGTGCTGCCCATCTGCTGCACCCCTCACATCGTCTGCAGCTGTCCCATCCCTGCTCATTCCTGTACTGAGCGCTGGCTGGGAGATGAGCCGCACTGAAATGCATCTGCTGTTATTTATGCAAACACTTTGCTTCCAAGGGGCAAGCAGAGGAAAGCGCTGAAAGCCAAAGCACCCCCAAATGTTTGGGGATGTACCCGGGCTGCGTTCAGCTGCTGTTCAGCCGGCGATGCAGACACACGCTGCTCACCACCGACAGACACAGCAGATGATCTGGAGATTGCCACTCTCTGTGCCCCTGGGCTGTGGCTCAGTGCTGCTGGAGGGGACCCATGTGCCCCCGGCTGCCCCCGGGGCTCTGCAGGAGGGGAAAGCCCCGGGGTGCAGCACCTCGCGCAGGCTGCAGCCCTCGCTCAGGCACAATTTCCAGCCCTGAGTCAGAGCTGCGGGGGAAATTACTCAGAGGTCTGGGGAGGAGGCAACAGCTGATTGCAGCGTGGATCTGCGTTTCGCTGCCTGTTTGGTGCTGGCTGTGATCGGCTGCTCCTGTCCAGGACGATGCAGCGGTCCTTGCTTTGGGGCGGAATGTTCTTTTCAGCACGGGCTGTGAGCAGGGCTCTGCGCTCCCTCTTACGCACAGTTTGCTTTCCTGTTAGTGCAAAGCACTTCTGATGCTTTCAGGACTACAGCTTAAAAAAAAAGTTCAGAGGAGACCAGTTCCTTTTTGTGCAGTTCGGTAAATTCAGGTGATCAGAACACAAAGTCAATACCTCTATTTTTAACAACAGGAGCAATAATGTGTTATTAGCCCGAGCGGTGACAGCTGCACTTCCCCGCAGCCGCTCGGGTGTGTTTCTGTGCGCTGCCTCCCTCCAGCCCCGTGATTCTATCAGCGAGGAATCCAGGCTCATTACGTGATTGCAAATCGTTTCTGGATTTCATTAAATCAGCAAATGGGCATTAGCTAGATAGTTACATCGGCTCAACTTGTGATAATTCATCCAATTGGACAATTGTTATTTCTGAAAAAAAAATCAGTAAGTCCGGCGGGATTATGATTCACTTGCAGCCGCCCCAAGCTGGGCTCCCGCTGCAGGTGCTGCCGGGCCGCGCTGCTGGGCTCTGTGCTGGACGCGCCAGGGTGAGGAATTGATGCTTTTCCTGTGACCTTGTGCTGTTGCTGCAGTGCTGTGGAGCAGGAGCTGCTGCGTTGGGCTCTCAGCACCCACCCCCACCAGCACAAGTGATACTTCGGTGTAGCAGCAAACAGAAAAAGCTGAAATAATGGGATTTGTTACACACTGGAAACGTTCTGAGGGAGAAGCAAGGTGTGGACATGGGATTTAACACCAGGTGTTGACAGCTCGAATTTGCTGACGAGCAAGGGCCCGTTGCACAAGAGATAAGTGCAGAGCGGGGAGGTGGGCCCGGCCGCCCCGGTGCTGCTCAGGGGACGGGGACGGGCAGGCTGCGGGCTGCCAGACACGGCTGCAGCGGGCAGGAGCAGTCCCCTGGCTGCAGCTGGGCTTGGAAGGCTTTTTCCTTCTCCTGTTTGGATCCTCTCACACCCAGGTTGCTGTTCAATCAGATTGAATTCCATCTGCTTGCAAAGTCTGACTCAGCAAAAAATACTGTCAGCTTCCGCTCAAACCTGCAGAAAACTTGGAAACAAATCAACCTTCCCAGAACAGACACGGAACAAACCCCCATTCTGCTGAGCCAGGCCCTGAGTGCGCCGGGACCCGCACTGCTCTGGAACTGCAGGTGAGCCGGGACCCACGGCACAGGTGGAAGTGCTCGGGTCGCTGCATGTCCCAGCACTCCTCAGGGAGCAGCGCTGAGCGGGAAAAGCTGCAGAGGTGCTGATGTTTGGGGCAAAGTTTGTTAAGGATCTGACTTTAAAGGAAATCTGCAAGCAAGCTGTGCTCCCCTGGTGAAGCCCTGCAGAATGCCTGCACACCTCCAAGCATGCTGAGGACTGAGCAGTGTCCCCAGGAAGGATTTTTCTTTTCACTGACTCCACGGCTTTTAAGCCAGCAGTCACCAGCGATGTTTTCTCTGCCTGTTTTCTAGACACAGCCACGCGTTTAAGGACACACAGCTACCAGCTCACCGAGCTTACACGGTTCAGCCCCGGCGCCGAGCATCCCTGAAGGCACTGCCCGCCCCCAGCGATGGCCGCAGCAGGAGGAGGAGGAGGGCTGAGACTGCTGGCTGGCAGCGCTGGGTGCTGCAGAGGCAGCACAGAAATCCCTCTGCGGAGCGCCTGCCTCCGCCTGTGCAAACCGAGGCTGCCCCAGCACTCGCCTCCAGCACGGTGGGCCCTGCAGACGGAGGCACCTGAGCCATAAGGAACGGGATTACAGATCGCTATCAGCAGCCCTGAGTGATAGCTGGAGGCAAAATTCTCCGCGCTGTGTTTCTACTGCGAGCACAGAGCGGAGCTAAAGCTCTGATTTCTTTTGATTAGAGCGGAGGACAGGAGTGGGGCTCGGAGCCGTGCTCACTTCGGGCCACTGACTTGCTGGGGATTTTGGAGAAGTCATGTAATTTCTCTTATTTTCCTTGTGAGTAAATGCAGCCAAATAAAACTCTGCTTTTTTGAGTTCTGGATGAAAGGTGGTGTGACTACAGACACTGTTCTATCCTGACTTCAACAGACCTGCTCATGCCCTGGAGGTGTGCGGGTGCACAGCTGGGTCCTTTGCACCTCACCTGGAGCGTCCCCAGGGCTGGGGCTGCAGCCGTGCTGGGTCCCTGCTGTGCTCAGGGTGATGCTGGGTGGAGGGGTGGGCACCGGTCCCCTCATTGCGGTGCTCGGAGCTGTGCATCCAAACCACGCAAACAGTTACAGCTCCTCGTGGGGCCCTGGTACGTTTCAACCAGCAACACATTTTTATTTCCCATACATTTTTATTTCTAGTTTATTGGAACTGATTAATCGTTGGCATCAGCTTTTCTTAAATACACATATCGTGCAGCTGTGCTCGGACCAGGGAGGCAGCCGAAATGGTGACAGCACGAGGCCCTGTGCAGCGAACACAGGGAACTCATGGTCCTTTGGGCACAGAATAGAATCACGGCATCGTTTGGGTTGGAGGGGACCCCCAGAGCCCCCCAGTCCCCCTGCCCGCAGCACACGGGGACACCCCCAGCCCCACGGGGGCTCAGCTCGACCCGGGCTGTCCCCAGAGATGGGCACCGTCACCCCCGGGCAGCGCAAGTGACAAAGGGACAGCATTGCAACACGAACGGTTTCCTCTTTCTGTGTTTCATCTTCTCCTTCGTTACAGCCCTGCTATGTACACAGTTCAGCATCGCATTTTTAGTTCTCTATGGTTCTGTTATTAAAAATCCCGCACCGTTGCCGTTCCAGAACGCACTTTCGCCCCCAGAGCGGCGCAGCGCGGTCCCGAGGCGGTGCGGGAGGCCGAGGCCCGGGCCCGGTGCCGGGCCCCTCCCAAGGGAGCCCCCCACCCGCG
>WBMW01002261.1:245339-273098 GCA_013396635.1 Penelope pileata
CCGCCCCCCGCGCCGCTCCGGGGAGCTGCGCCTTCCCCCCCACCCCCGGGGATCTCCGCGTGTGCGGTGGTGCTGGGGGGGCCCGGAGCTCGGCACCGAGTGCGGGGGTTGGCCGTGCGCACCGCTGGGAAGAGCTGCGAACAGGAAGGGCAGAGCATGACAACCGCTTTTTTTTTTTCTTCCCCTCTCTCAGTAGCCCGACGCGGGTGACAGCCTTTCTTAAAATAGTTGTTTCTTTCGTGAACGCCTTCAGAGCGCTGTATCAGCGCTTCGTGTCGTTTCTGTTGGGTCGGTGGCGGTGGCCGAGCCGCGCTGTTGGGGCAGGAGGGGCGGCTGGGAGTGCTGGGGGGATGCGCTGGGAGCTTTGCAGCATTCCCTGTTGGCTTTCTGCTTGTGGTTTCCCACCCGAAGCACCACGCTGTGCGTTCCTGGGGCCCTCGGGATCAGGAGGACGTTACAGGAACCCCTGAGGCCGTCACCCCTGGATGGAGCCGGGGAGAAGCAGGGAGCAGCACGCTGCCGAGGAGCTCAGCGAAGGGGCAGCACAGAGCAAGTTCTGCGTGTGGCACCGCCACCACCTCTATTAATTAATGACTCCTGGCATCGTTAATCTCTGTGAGCAGCACAGGTCGCCGTGTCCCACGTCCGGAAGGTGCTGTGGCCGCTCTGACATCACGCTGTGTTGCTATAGTGACCTCATCGTGCCGGGAACGCCGCGCTCGTGTCCTGTTGGTACGGGAAGGAGCAGCGTTACAGCTACAAGTGTTTAGGGGTCTGCTCGTCGTTGAGGCGAAAGAAACGTCCCCGGTGTTGTGGGACAGTTGCCCAACGCTGTGCTCCACTGGAGGTTTCAGTGCTGCGTTGGGATGGTCCCAGGGCAGGAAGGTGGCCCTGGGCCGGGTAAGGAGCTTTGTGAAGATCCTGAGCTGTGCCAGACGGGGGCTGAGCTGTGTGACGCTGCTGGCACGGTAATGCGGGCGCTGGGAGAGCCGTGTGTACGGAGTTCATCTGAGCAGTTCGTGTTCGGAACCATCGCTGCCAACAGGCAATGGGTGATCCCTTCCGCGTCCCTCCATCCCCTCTGCTCTTAGCAGAACTGAAACGTAATTCAGCGGCAGCGGTGCGGCACGGGGACCCGCTCTGCTGTCAGACTTTTAACTTCGTACTGAATCACGGTGAGGCGTAACAACTCGCAGCATTTCTCCCCCTGTGTCGCAGTGTTTCTGTCTCGTACCCCGCGTGTGCACAGCGTGCTTGGTGGCACGTGGAAACTTCATCGGATGTCGGTGTGGAAAGTTCCTATTTTTCAGCTTCTCGTTTCCGACGTGCCAGATGAAGGCTGAACATCCAGCTCTTCCAGCAGCCGCGTGGTGCATTCAGCAGAAGCAGACTGGGGAGAGCCCTGCCTTGTAAAACCCTCAGCCAAGCGCTGGGGCTGTGCTGGGGTCGGTGTTTGCCTGGTTTCTGGTTTCTGGGCTCTGTTTGGAGGAGCAGCCATTGGGTGTGGGGTTAGAGCAGCGCGCTGGCTTTGTGCTGAGCTCCGTGGCAGCTATTGATTCCCCTTCTGCACAGGTGGAAGGGTCGGTGTTTGCTCTGTGTACATCCGTGCTGCGATTCAGCTGCAGACGCGTGTGATCGTCACGTCCGGCGGTCACGCTCTGCTCACTGATTTCTTTCTTTTCTCTTACGTTAATGGGAATGTTTCTTGTGTTTATTAGATGCTGGGTTACTGAGCAGAACTGTGATGAAAGCGAATTCTGACAAGGGTGCCCAGAGATCCCAGGGTCACATTTTTACTTTGCAAAAGCTTCTGCTGCTGGAAGCATGATGCCTAATGGCTGAGATAGGTCCAGGGGTGGGGAGGTGGGAAGGAGCAGTTTGTCCTGCCCTGTCTGTGCAGCCCGGCCCGGCTGGTCCCGGGGCAGGGAGCTGTTGGGTTGTTGCTGCCGTCCCAGCGTGGTGGCAGCCGGGAGCTGAGATGTTCAGGTTCCTGGGCTGCTCTCCCTGAAGATCAATGTCCTAAAAAGTCCCCCTCTCCAACAGGTTTCTGCTCGGTTGTGTCCCGGCATCCCGAGGGCAGGAAGGCTGGCGGGGCACCGAGCTGTGCCCGGGGCGGGGGCACAGCCGCGGGAGCTCTGCTGGTGGCAGCGGTCTGACAGCACAGCGCTGGCCCTGCTCCTGCTGCAGATGTAGTCACGTTCTGTCTATTTTGGTTCGTGAAAATGGTGAAATAGAGCAGAAACTGACAGGGATGGATTGATTTCAGTCCTGTGTATACAAGTGGTAGATTTCATTACTTAGTCCAGTAGGAGAGAGACAGTTTTTATGGGTAAAGCATCTCCCAGAATGTTTGACTTTTTTATTATTATTTTTATTTTTAAAGCTATACAGTTGGAAGCAATAGTAGGTGATTTTTCACCCCTCTGCGAGTGTACAGCAAGATCAGAGCTCTCAGGCCAGCCCCAGCCCTAACTCCTCGGCTCTCCCATCGTTGGGTTTCTGCTGCTGAGCTCCTGGGAGTGCTGGGAAGCAGGAGGCTGCCAGTGCCGCTGCCACCCTCAGTGTCTCTGACATTCCCTAGCATTAGAGTGGGGAAAAAGGAAATCCACGTCTGTTAAAGGAAGAACTGTTGAAATAATGTCTTAGTTCTGTTTCATACCGTGTGTTTCATTCACGTCTGTACCAACCTGCAGCAACGTCAGGGTCGTCCCTGCGTGTTTTCGGGTGGCTTTGCTGTGCTGGTGACTGGTAAGAGAGTTGGTCTGACCGTCTGCTGGCTGCCTGTTCCGAGATAACTGGCTCGTTCCTGGCAGCTCCCCACGCTGTCCCGTGGCAGTGGTAATTCTGATAATTGTTGCCAGTTTCTGAGCTCCCTGTTGAAGAGAGGGGAGCGCGGGGGAAGCTGTGCAGCCCCGGCACGGCGGAGCATCGCGCAGCACAGCCTGGTGCCCCGTGCTGATGCCAAAGCACTTGGCTGCAGTGCTGCACCCAGGATGCTGTCACACCTCGTGTGGGACGAGTTCTGATCTCCAGAGCTCTGGACAGGATGGGAACTGATTGCTGGGCGATCGCTTCTCCCCTGCAAGCAGCGCAGTGATCAAGTTGTCTCAGGCAGTCTGTGTGATGACAGCAAAACGAAGGAGGCTGTGGGAAGCTGGGTGGTGCTCGAGGAGGAGGCACTGCCTGTTCATTCCTAATCAGAAACGGTGTGTTTAAACCCAAATCACATTCATCTGCTGCGGGAAGCTCTTTGAGGTGTGCGTGGGAAGAAGTGGGACACCAGAAGCGTTCCTCAGTTTTGCTCAGCAGTCATTCTGGATTTTACAACTTTTCTATTTGTGGGTTGCTCCCGGCAGCCAGCGCACCCAGCGAGAGCGGAGATGGAGCACGCTGGGTGTTGCTCCCACCAGGACCTGCTCCTTCCTCACCCTGCAGCAGGGAGAGGAGATCTGCAGCGTTTTGATCTCGGCTGCAGCGAGCGGACTGGCAGGACCTGGGCGTTGGGATAGACCGGCTGTACCTGACCCGCGGCTGCGTGCCTTCGCCCAGCCTGGGTGACGGCGTGCGTTGGGCTCTTCTGGTTGAGAAATCCAGCTGCTGCCTTTGTCTGACTGCTTTGTTTGAAAGCTGCTCTGTTTGTTTCCTTGCAGTGAGCAAAGCCCTTTGTGTGGGGGGGTCTGGCCCTGTGCAGGACCGGGTAGCGGAGGGCCCGCAGCAGAAGGCTGCTGGTGGCAGCTTGGTGTTCCCCCCCTTCCCCTTTGTTTGGCTGAAAACACGGGGCCAGGCAGTGGCAGTCCTGCTGGGCAGGTGCTCTGAGTCACTGCGGTCGGTTATTTATTTTGAATATTGATAAGGTGGAAAGGGCTTAAGTCCACCCGGGCGCTGAAGGTGTGAGCGTGCCCGCAGCGCTGGCTGGGCAGGCTCAGGGCTTTGGGTGTGTTGCCCAAGTGTTTGTTGGGCCCAGAGCTGTGTGTTCAGGAGTGTTCTAACAGTGGAAGTAAAACTGCCAGGGGACAGGGGCTGTGGAGCCCACAGCGCTGGCATGGAACCCATCAGCTGCAAGCAGACCCTCGGTCTGGAGGAACCAAGCGTGTGGGAGGAGCAGCTGGGCTGGATGTATGGGTTGCGCTGCCTTTTATGTTGCTTTCTATGTCATATCCTTTCCTCTAATGCAAATAAACTTGAAGTTGTAGGGAGGGGCTGCTGGGAAGTGAAAAACTTTCATGGCAGACAGCTGACATGCGGGATAACATCTTTTTATGTGCCGCCTACCGCGTGATAGCCAAAAGGAAATCATAGTTCACCGGGCAAGGTGCTTCCCGGGGCGGCCCTTTGACGCAGGCCGTGCCCTGCCAGCACCCCTCGCCGTCCCCTGGGGTGCGGGGAGTGCCCCTGCCGTGCTGGTGCTGGAAGAGCAGAAATCCGGGAGGATTTAGGAAAGAAACGCAGGTGAAGATGAAATCAGTGTAGCCAATTGTTGCTCTCGCATGCTTTGCATTGTAATGCTAACTGTAGATGAAAATAACATAAAGATTAAGGTTACAGACTGAAACCGTTCCACACAGCCTTTCTCATGAAATATTCATGTGTTTAGGGCGTTTCACTCACCAGCTGACGTACAATCCTGTTGTAATCGCTCTGACTTCTGGCTTGGTGCGTCTCCGTGACCGCGCTGCATTGGCCGGTTGGTCACTGGAACACACTGCAATTAGAAGAAAGCTTTTTCAGGAGTCTCAATTAAAATGATCAAACAGATGTCTTAATGCTCCGGGGCACTTTCCTCAGTGGTGTGGGTTCTGAGAAAGCGTGTCTTGCCTTTATGCTGCCATTTCAGCACGCTGTGACCTGGCGCTGGCACAGGGCGATGCAGCACCGAGGGAGCAGGGAGGGGGGGCCCGGTGCTGTGCTGCAGCAAAACCCAGGGGTGCCTGCAGATCCGAGAGGCTGGAAGTTCTCTTCTCGTTGTCATTTTCATGCCAAGTTCATGTGAACTGCATCTGTCCAGACAGAAGTTTAAAAACCCACGCTGTTAAATATCTTCTGAAATCCGTAGTGTCCCTGCTTTGGCGTGGCTGACTTTGTGGAGTTTCTCGAGGAGGAGCAGATAAATGGGGGTTTGATGAGAAGGTGTCCTGCCCAGAATGGGAAGCACAGAAGTTGCAGATAACGGCAATTAACATTCCAATTAAGTGCGGTGTGTTCTAAGGTCTGGATCAGGGTACGGAACTGACTGTCTCCAGGCCATATGCTTCATACATTCACATACTGACATGGCAGAGAATTTTTTCCTGTTGCCCTATGCCTTATCAGCTCAAAGACCAGGACCCTTTGGGTGCTGAGGGGAGGTGGTGGCAGTGCCCACCTCAAGCTGCTCCCTGCATGAACCGTGGAAGCAGGGCCGGGCGCCTGGCTGCTTTGTTCTGGTTTGTTTTTACAGACAGCTGTATAGCCATCTGTGTGGGTTGTCATCAAGCTCTACCTGTAAATACTGAAATGGCTCATCTAAAAGTGCTTCAGTCGGTCGGAGCTGTGCCCTGTAGGGGTGTCCCCTCTTATTTTCCGTGAAGGAAATTCCGGGAGGAATTGTCGGAGTTCTTTTGCCCTTTTCAGCCTTGCAGACTCAGAAGGATTTAAAAACCTGCGTGCAGAGCTGCGGCCCTGTGCAGGTCGGTCTGCAGGTTGGCCCCGCGCCGCCGGGCTGGAGAGCTCTGGGTGCTGCCCTTCAGGTGCCAGCACCGAACTGTTGATGAAATGTTGGATCTTCCTTTGGTCAACATCTTCGTGTAGAAGAGAATTTCACTTTCGTTGTAGCAGAAGAGTCGATTCCTGGCCCCCTCTGCCCCCAGGCCCCAGGAGGCAGCACTACAGGACTGAGCTCGTGGTAGAGGATTAAGGGATGTATTGAATAACCTCACTTTATTATAACAAGTAGTGAAACTTCTTCTGTATTTAAGTTAATTGTGTACACCAATTTGCTGCTCTCCAGGTTCCCACTGAGCCTGAAAATTTGCCACGAAGCATTTGAAGAGGCCCACTTCTGCCTGGCGGTGATGGAGCCCATTAACTCGGGCACTCGTTACGAGGATGCTCGTGGCCGCAGCGCTGCACCTGAACCAGCAAACAGGCAGCACTGGTGGGTGGCCGTGTGCTAGGTGGGCCTTTCATTCACAAGCATAATTGCTGCAGCAATTAGCTGCCGTTGCCTGGGGAAAGTGTATTGGCTGCTTGTGGCTGACGCACGCGGTGCGGTGGAGGGTTCTTAGGGCAGGGGACGTCTCCCAGGTGCAGGTGGAGAGCTGCCCCTTGGGTCGCTCTGCGGGGCCCGGCTCGGTGCGCGTGCAGGGCTCCGGGCCGCCCCAGCAGCGTGCTCGGAGCTGCGGCGTGCAGCTGGCTGTACTGCTTTGCTGCTGGAGGAAATCGCTGCGGGAGAGAGAACTTGAAAAGTGAAATGAATTCCTAGCGTTCATGTAACAAAAATGGAAGTTGAAAAATAAGAAAATCACCCTCCAAAGCCTGACTGTAGACAGTCATTTGGACAAAAAACACCCCTGGGGCACGCGGCCATTTTTTGAACAGAAAAAGACAGCAATTTACCTGTATCTGGTCATTATTCCTGTCAAAATGAAACAATTACTTAAAGCAGAGGCTAAACCTGCAGTGACAATGTCCCTACCTCACGTCACTTATTGACTCTAATTGTATAAACCAGGAAGAACATAGTTAAGGACGTTGCCAAGCTACTATCAGCACAACAAATTATTCTTACCAAGTGTAATATGGTTGGTGTTTTGCTGTGATTGAGCCTCCTAGATTCTGTCTGGAATTTAATCTGTATTTAAAAAGGTCAGAATATATATTTTTTTCCACTGCAGAGAATGGGAAAAAAAGAAATTCAGAAGACTTGAGAGCCAGTGGCAAGTGGTGGATGTGGTAGGCAGCAGATGGGAGGAAGTCCCCTGAGCTGATTCTGTATTTGATGCCCTTTAATGTTTACATGTTTTACTGATGGGGAAGGGCAAAAAGACAGATTTTTCTACTGAAAAAGAGCAGCTGTCCAGAGCTGTGTGCATTCAGCTGCAGAGCAGAGCAGTGCTGAGCACGGAGCTCTGCTGCGTGCCTCGTACCAGTGGCTCAGCCCAATCCAGCTCCCATCACCTGACTGCACAGGGCTGATCTTTATGCATTTCAGGGAAAAGTCGACTTTTCCCATCCTGCCTGGTTGGTGTGGGTGTGTGCTGCTGCCTGCAGATGGGCGCCCGTTAGCACGGGGCACGCAGCTCCCTGGGAGAGGCTGCCCAGGGCCGCGGTGCCATGTGCTGCGCTGGGAGCACGGCGTGTTGGGCCCTGAGCTGTGCTGCTGGCTCCCCTGCCGCGGGCTTTGTCTGCTTGGCACCCATCCCTAGCGACTTTCTGCACACGCAGACCCAACAGGACAAAAAATCAATTAGCTGCTTGAGTGCGGCAGGCGCTGGCTGCCCAGAGCGCTCGCTCCTGGCCCAGCGTGCCTCAATGGCAGAGCAGGTCCCAGCGAGGGAGGAGGCAGTCACTTCCACCGGGGTAAGCACCATGGTATTTAAAACTGCAAGTGCAGCACAAAACCAAAAGATTACAGTTTCAGGACGGTCTGTCTGGAGCTGTAGAGGTGTGTTTTGTCCCCAGTGCTCAGGTCAGAGGGCTGTGCCTGGGCCGTCCGTGCTGCGGGCGCTGTGCTCGGGGCTCCGTGCAGCGCTGCGGCCCACGGCCCTGCTGCCAGGGGACTTTACTCTCAGCCCGGGCTTTTATGGCTTTGGCCCTGACTCTGATCTTCACAGCACGTGGCTGGAGATGTGAAATTGTGCAGAAAGCAGGGATTTGGACGTGGCTCAGGAGGAGCTCACGGCAGGACTTTGGCTCTCCAGAAGGGCTGTGAGCAGGCGGGAGGGCGGCCTCGTGCCCTGCCCAGCGCACGCTGCCCGCGGCCTCACGCAGCGCTGCGCTTTCTCTTGTGTCCTTCAGTTCGTGTGCCTCGTTTGTTCGTTTGCCTCATTAGCGTTATTCCTCGTGTCCGTGGGTTGTTAGGTGGCGGTCTTGTTTTACCTGGTACTTCAGCACCAAAGCAAAACACGTCCAGTTAGCCTTAAAATTACGGAGCTGTGGGTGCCTCTCAGCTGGGCAAGGAGTGCCACTGAGGTGTTGCTGCCTTCTCTTGTGCAAGTTTGAATTCTTGCTGGAAGCTCTCTTTCACAAATAGTACCATATTAAAACACTTTTCCATTTTACTCTTCATTTTACACTTCATCAAAACAGGTTTCAGCACAGCACTGGCTCAGAGCTAGGTCCAGTTCCCAGTTCTTGTCGTAGGGCCTCGCATGCCGTTTTTGTGGGATTTTTGGGTTCCTGGGTGTGCTTGGCCTTGCGCGGAGCACGTGGTGTCCCGAGTGCCCTGCTCTCTGCTAGCAGATTACCAAAGTACAAATGCGTTCATTTGGCAACACAAGTTCCTGTCTGGAACGGAAACGTGTTCCCTGCTTTAAACAGAAATACCCCAGGTCTTGGCCTGTGTTAAATTTAGGAGAGCAGAAGCTGCTGGAGCCCACGGGGCCGGGGTGCGGCGTGGTGCGGTCGTGCTGCTCGCACGGGGATGTTCCATTGGTGCTGAGAGCAGCCAGTGGAAATGGGAGCGTCCTCACTGTGAAATTCATGAAATGGAGAGGGAGGCTCTTGCCATACTGTGTAAAATAGCTGCCCCGTTGGGTTGGGTAACATTGGGATGTGGGATACGTTCACCCGGGTGTTGGATACTGCAACGATTATGAGCAATAAAGTGAAGTCAGACTGAAGACTGCGTGGACGGAAGTTGCTCGAGCTGTACACGGAAATCCCTTGAAGCCTTCTGCTGGGTGTCTCTTTTTTCCCCTCGTTTTTCTGATGCTGACAGCGTCAGTGCACCCCAGGCAGGGTCCTGCTGCCGTCACCCGCAGCAGCAGCATCACTACTGCAGGTAACTCCTTCCTAAGGAGCCGGGTAGGTCCATGGCAGCATTTGCCTTGCTACTTTTTGGGAGAGCCATTTGCTAATTAATTGGGTGATTTGCAGACACCCTTCCACTTGCCATCCGCCATCCCTCTTCCCATCACGTTTCCACAGTGTGCATGCCACAATTATGTAATTGTTGACAGCCCTGATTAATATTAGGGAAGTATTTAATGTACTTGCGACTGCATTGAGTAATTTAATCTCTCGGAACATGGTGTGTAGCAGATCCCCGTTGGGAGCAGATGGTGCGAGGGGCTGCTGGCAGGGCACGAGCTGGGGACAGCCAGGTCCGGTGCCACCGCGTCCTGCTGTAATGCTGGGCAGGGGTCTGCTGGCATCGGCGTGGGTTGGATCGTTTTGTGATGGGTTTGATCATTCTGTGATGGGTTTGAGTTTGTTTTGCAAACGTGGCTGTGATCAAAGAAGGGATTTTGGTGGAGTATTGAGCAATGTTGAGGAGACATTAAAAAAAGAAACCAAGAAACAACGACCTTTTCATGGCCTTGTTTGTAGTAATTGAAAAAGCTGGCATGAAGAGCACTTACCAGCTCAAAATTAAACAGGTTTGTTTATAGTAGCTGTGATTCAGTGCTGAGCTGCTGGGGTAAAAATAACCTGGCAGCGTGGCCGGGCCCTGCCCGCCCGGGGTGACGGTGTCCCGCGGCCGCTGGCACGCGTTGGCCCCGCGCTGCAGGATGCTGACTGCACGCTTCCTTCACAGGTGCCCAGCAGTGGTGTCTGTAGGTGCAGCCAGGACCTGGCAGCAGGGAGGTGAGGGCAGTGAGCAGCCTTGCTTTTCTCTGTTTCTTCTCTCTCACCTCTTTTTTTTTGGTTTGTTTTTAAACTAGGGTTGTGCATTGCAGTGCAAATGCGGTCTGCATCCTTCAGTTGTCATCTGCCCTCGGTCCCACAGCTGAGCCTGTGTCAGCACTTGCACTGAAATTCCCTATTTTTGGGTGTGTGCAGGGTGGATCCAAGCGAACACTTGCAGCACGGACTGCTTTGCTATAGACTCGCTTCCTCTTGCATTTGGAAAACTATTTAGCAGGGATTTTGCAAGTTTCATTCTCTGTTTCTGCAGCATCTTGATTTCCGTGGCTTCAAGGTGACCATGGCTCTGCAGCTTTGGATGCAGAGCTGCTGCAGAACCACTGGGCAGAAGCGTGTGCTGTGCTTCCTGCGCCGGGGGCAGGCGGAAGGAACCGGCGGCCCCGCGGGGCCGGGGCTGCGCGGGTGCTGGGTGTCAGCCTGCAGTTGGTGACGGTTTCTCCTCTTTGAGCCGCTCGGGGTGTGGGAGCGCCTCGATTCTGCTCTTCCTGCACTCTTGGTGCTATGAATGGAGGGAGTTCTTGTCTCTTGGAGTGCGTCGTGATCTTGGTACAGGCTTGGGCTGACCTCGGCTTGTCTGCTGTAAGGGGAGCTGCGTGGGCTTTGTGTGCCGTGTGTGAGGAGGAGGAAGTGCAGCAGGAATCCCAGACCTGCAGCACGGTTGGGTTGGAAGGGACCCCCAGTCCTCCTCTGCCACCTCTGCAGATAGGGCTTCCTCCTCCCCTCTCACCCTGATCTCCCCTCTTTAACCGGCGTCTGTTGGCTTCAAACTGCAAAGGGTGGATCTGTTGCTTTTGTACATTGTTAACTGAAAAATATATTCTAAGATTTAATTTTTCTTTCCTAGGTAGCTTGGAAAACCCTTCAGCAGCTCTGTTAACACTGATGAGAGATCTTTTATGCCAAGGTACGGGTTTTTAATGTTTTTGAGAATTGATCACGTTCCAAGTTGCCTGACCCTCTTTTCTTGCAGTGGGGAAAAGAAGCTCGGAAGCTTTGTGTTCTGTCTTTCCTGCTGTTGTGTTGTACAAAACATGAACCTACCTGAAACGTGCTGTGTCTGCTTTTCTTCTTTGCTTGTGCTTCTCTCTCCCACCACCCGAACTGCAGGCTCCTTGATGAGCTGGTGGGGCTCTTAGTAAGGGAGCAGCCAATTTTTCCCTCTGGTTATGGGGAGACCGAACCTGCCACATGTTCCCAAACAGTTCTGCTGCAGTGGGGTCGCTGTCAGTGTTCAGAGCATCCCCCACTGCAGATGCTGTGGGCTCTTGGTTCCATTTGATGTACAGGCAGTTACATTTGCATGTGGCGAGCTGCTCTCATGGTGAGCACCACGTGAGGTTGCTTGGAACAGGAAATTTTTACACTTCTTGGTGACTGTAGTCTTTTCTTGAATCGGAAGAAGCACTGAGCACCCATGATTTCGCACCGCTTTGAAATGCAGCCGTTGCTTCACAGCTGCTCCTCCACTGTGCAGCTCCGGGTGGAAACGAGTGCTGCCGTGTCTCGCTGCGTTTGGGTGGGCAGGAGCAGTTTGCCCAATGAGAAGCTGGCTGGGATGCAGCATGGCAATTTCTGGGGCACTCCGTTCAGGCTGTATAAACAGATAACATTAACATTCTTGTTAAACAGCTACAAGATCATTAAGGTGTGTGGGATTTACAGTAATAAGGCTCATGCGTTTCAGGATCTTGGTTTCCTGTTGCACCTGAAAAAAAAAATTAGCAAATACTGCAGAGAAGAAATGAGAAGTTGGTCTTGTGCTGCTCCCAGCTGAAACTTTCCCACAAGTATTTTTACTATAAATAAGAAGTGAAAGAGTTTGCAGCTAAATTTAACCCTTAGCTTGATTTACTTTCAGGGCTTTCTTGGGTGGAGCGTTCCGTGGAACCTCAGAAGGTGCTCATAGACAGGATGAACGGATTGCATTTATGCTTTATAAAAAATTCATTCTCTTTTAATTTCTGAGGATTGTTGAGAGGAAAAGCATCATTAATTGGAATTCCCCTCTCCTTCCTAACCAAAGTCATGATTTCAGAAAAAAAAGGAAGTGAGTGTTACTTCTCAGGGAAGTTTTCAAGCAGAAGAGCTTACGGCTGCCGAATCGTAACCAAAAATGTCGGTGTACTGCAGTGCATGGACATTGCTTGCTCTGCTTTTAGATGCTCAAGATTACCGTTCTGGAAACTCCCTTTCAATTTGACTTAGTTTCACAATTTCTATGAAATTAAGCAACCACAGCTCATAGTGGCTTCAAGAGATGAAGAAAAACAGCCCCGTGGTGCTTCAGGCTGTGGCTGCTGCTGCTGCTTCAGCTTTATTTCCCCTCTCCCGCTGTGGCAGGGCAGAGCAGCGAAGCCAGGCTGGAGCCTGATGCCTGCTCTGGGCTGGAGGTGAGCGTGGAGTGTGCTCAGCTGGCTGCAGGTGTCCCTCAGGACTTGAAATGGGAGAAGAAACGTGGCCCAGCTGAGCCGTTCCGTGGCCCAGCCCGCGGCTGGCAGGAGCTGCAGGAGGCAGCAGCCAGGCTGCGGGTCGGCTCTGCTCTTTGCAGGCGGCTCTTGGTGGCAGCGGACAGGGTGATGCGTTTCTGCACCAAACTACGAGGAACATGCTTTTGTTTTCAGCCAATCCTCAAGCGCAGCCACTGAGCCCGTAAATCCCATGGCAATGAAACGCCTTTGAGAAATGAAATTTCCCTGGGCTCATAGCGTTCGTGTTTCCGAACCCTTACTTGGGAAGGAGCAGAGGATGGCTGCTGGCTGAGGTCATTGTTTGCCCGATGCCGGCAGGGACAGCCCAGCCTGGCTCCTCGTGTAAACAGAGCGTAAAATGTTTATCGCCAGCGTTGTCACTTGCCTTATTTGTCGGGGAATCTCGATGAGAATGAGAAGTTCTGCGGGGCTGCGCAGCGAGCGCGGGGAGCTGGAAGATTTCCTTAAAAAGGCACAGCCCTGGTGGGTGAGCAGCGAGCGCTGCCGTGGGCTGGGGCTGGGGCTGGGGCTGACCTTCCCCAGGGAAATGCTGTCCCACGTCCTTCCCTGGTGGGCAGAGCCACCCGGCTGTCTCCTCTGGTACCCGTGGCTTTGCTGTAAAACGCTGAGAGCGCAGAGGGAGGGGGCTCATGGCCGCGCACAGAGTGTTTGTGCCAGGGCTGTGTTCCTCCCTTTGGTGTCCCAGCATCAGGAGGCAGCTCTGGGCCTGGGCATCCTGAGCCCAGGGGCCAGTGAGCTCAGGACAAAACTTACAGTGAAAATGCTTTGTGGCAACGTGCAAGGAAGCATTGAGTCGGCTGGTTCGCTGTGGGAGGGTGGAATTGTGTGTAGTTCATGCATGTGAATATTTGAACGTGTTGGAGGGGGGAGCCTGCAGTTTGATGCCTGTTGCTGTGCTCGGTGTGTGCTGGAGCTGTTGGCTACATTAGAGCATCCACGCAGACAACAGAAGTCATAGCTGTTCCTACAGAGATTTCTGTTCTCAGCACATCCGAAGAGCAGGAGCACGTTGCTCCGTGCAGCAGGCAGCATCCTGAGGGTGCTGGTGCGGGTGCTCTGGTAACTGTCCTTTTCTCCTGCCTTCAGGTGGTCGGCTCCTGAACAGCCCGCGCCATGCGTGAGTACAAGCTAGTGGTCCTTGGCTCCGGAGGTGTGGGCAAGTCCGCCCTGGTGAGTGCCTGCGTCCTGCAGCTCCTCCCTGAGCGCTGGGACGGGCGTGCTGCTGCTCCCTGCCCGTGGGGACAGCCAGCTGGAGCCTCTGTTACGCTGCTGAAGGATCTCTGAATTTCCTTTTATATATTTATTTATTTTTGAGAAGAAGCAGGCGGTGAATCACTGTTAGAACAGTCAGCGTTTCCTGCTTGCTTTCTGCAGATGTGTGGTGCTGTGAACGCACACCGCTGCCTCTGCTGAGGCTGATGGCACTTTGCCTCCTTAAGTGCTCGTGTTGTTCCTAATAAGAGGTTTACGGAGCTGAGTTGACAGCAAGGCTTTGTAAGACAGCCTTCTGTCACCTAGCTATCACAGCTCGGTCAAGCAGCTGCCCCAGCAAAAGGGCAGGGAAGCGGTCAAGTGTCAGGTTATCTGGGGCAGGGGAGCACAGCCCTTCCTGCTCACAGGATGGCAGCAGCTGGGCAGCCGCTCGCAGCAGATCCCTCCTGCTGTCTGCAGTTCTGCTGCTATGGCCCTGTCAGGTCCCTGCAGGATGCAGATGAATGGGAGGAAGGATTACTCGGTTATGAATCAAAGCTGACATCCTCTGTCAGAGATCCCATCTACATCTTTACATCTTCTCTGGGCGGGCAGAGGTGGGCCACATCCAAGTGACAGCTCGGAGCTTAGACTAGATTTGCTTTGACTAATTATATAGGGGAAGAAATACTTCCTCTCAGAAATGAATGATGACTCCTTCTTCAATGACTTCATACAAATTGAGTATCTGGAGAGGCTCCAGACTGAGCTCTCTGCTCTGTCCGTGCTCTGCGTGGAATCCCCAGTACCTCCAACACCACTGAGCTGGAAGCTGGGTTTCTCAGAGCACGTGTTCCAGTTCCTCTGCTCAAGTTTCAGTCTTCCATATTTGGTGCTTTGTACTCTTTTGACGTCAGCGACGCCAAAATAAAGGCATTTGGGGGGATATCATCTTTTATGAAAAAGGAGCAGTTTATCTCACAGTCTTGAAGTGTGCTTGAAAGTGGTTCATAAAGTGATAGAAACACCGCATCCTGCTTCCAAAAATTGATAACGTATGTCTTTTTCTCTTCTCCCCACTTAAATTCCATCAGCAGTGTTGAGTAGTTTTTGTGCTGTTTGTTCTTGAAGTGTTCCTTGGTTCAGGGCCACTGTCGCAGGCAGTTCACTTACCCTTTCTTCTCCTTTCCTTTCTCCCCAGACTGTACAGTTCGTTCAGGGAATTTTTGTTGAAAAATATGACCCAACAATAGAAGATTCATACAGAAAGGTAAAATAACAGCATTTCTCTTTCTTTCAAATCTCACAGAGCTTGCTACTTTCTGATAAAGCAATGAAAGCTTATCAGAATGAGCAAGGCTTCATCAGAGCACGTTATGGATGCACAAAGCCCCAGCTTCCACGCAGGTAGTTTCCTTTGGCTTTGCAGAGTCCTTTGCTAGCTTGGGGCTCCTGGCCAGACAAATGGTGTCAGCTGCTGTAAAGCTGAATAATCAGGGATGACAAATTTTGCTGTCAATTTGACTGTTCTTACTTCTACTTAACAGGAGGATTTAACCTATATTGCTCCACATAACTTGGAGCTTTCACTTGAGATCTCTGATGGCTCTGTTGCTGTCTCTTAGAAATGTTTGTTTTACTGTTTAACCACATGCTGCTGGGTTTGAAGGCACAGAAGAATTCTCCACAGCTGTTCTGCATGCAGGGCTGCAATTGCTGAGCAGAAGTCCCTGTCAGGAGCCCTCACTGGTGTTACACAGCTCTGTCAACAGTGCTGCTTTCTTCTCTGGGACTGATGTCAAGGAAGCCATTGTTTGCAGATTAGCATAATTGTTGCCATAATTAAAGACACCAAAACAGAAAGCAAAACTTGTAGCATTTGTGCCTGCGATAATTAAATGTAAATTGTGTTATGAGTTCTGCTCTGAAACTTATTCGATTTTCCTGGAATTACCCGTACAGAATCCTGGGCTTTTCTTAGATAGTGGAAAATTTGTTCAGCCAAAGTGTGAGGATCACTAAATGATGTGCTTTTTTTTCCCTTCCTCTCTCCCTCCTGACACAGCAGGTCAGGAGGTCACAGGTCCTTTCATTTGTAAGAGTGGATTTTATCTCACTTAAGTGACTTGCAATGAGCCACTCACTGGGGCCTTTGTAGTCAGCAGAGTCCTGTAGCACAAGTGAGCTGCCCCGCTGCCAGCTTGGGCTGTGATTAATCTCTGACAGCAAAGCCTCGCAGTGCTGGGAAGGTGCAGGGGGCTGGCTTGCTGCAGAAGTAAAAAGTAAAGCTGAGATTCCTCTTGCTTGTCTCATTTCAGACATTACAGTTCTAACTGTGTTTGTCTCTTCCCTGTTTCCCCAGCAAGTGGAAGTAGACTGTCAACAGTGTATGCTTGAAATCCTCGACACAGCAGGGACAGTAAGTATCCCTTCTTCTCTAATGGGCACAGAGCTGCTTCCTTAAGGATGAAGTGAGATGTAGAGCTTAATGCAGCACTCCTGCCCAAGCAAAAAGCAGTAGATGGAATGTGACAATTACAACTGAAATAACCCAAAAGTTGGTCCTTGTGTCAACGTGCTGATGTGGAATGGTAGCTTTGCAAGTGCCCTGAATACACAGAGAAAATGACAAGGTCGTCAGCAGCAGGCTCTGGGGGTAAACGTGTACATGTGCCCTGTGCTGTGCTTGTTCTTCTCTCCAGCACATCAAAAGTATTGCTTTGTGATAGTTCCTCAGCTGCATTCACTAGCTAATAACTTTTTTTTTTAATGTTTGATGACAGGAGCAATTCACAGCAATGAGGGATCTCTATATGAAGAACGGCCAAGGGTTTGCACTAGTATATTCAATAACAGCACAGTCCACGTTTAACGACTTACAGGACCTGCGGGAACAGATTTTACGGGTTAAGGACACTGAAGATGTAAGTAAAATGTTTCCTTATTTTGCAAATGAATAAAATATTTTTGGAACTAAGCGTGTGGGAATTTGTATGTGAGCGAAATATCTTTCCAGGAATATTCTTTGCTGTAGAGCAGAAGTTTTGTGCTGAAGCTTCCTAAGCATTCTTTGTTATTTTTACTGTTACGTTTTGAGTTTGCTGGAAAGCTGACAGTCTGGATGGAAAGTGACAGCAGAATAGTGGGACTTGGTTGAAGAAAGAGCTTTTTTTTTGTTGGTTGTCGGTTTTGTTGGTTTTTTTTTTGTTTTTGATGGGGCATTGCCTCATCTGCTTTGTGCCTTCAGCTTTTTGATGTAATAAGTAAAAATAAGTAAAACTTGCTTCTCAAAAATAAAACTGTGATCATTTTCCAGTCAGTGTGGCTGAGTTTTAAATGAAAAAACTAATCCTGAGTGTCGTTGGATCAGGAGGAGACTGCAAACACTAACGTTGAAGTAGATTAGAAAATGTACAGTGCTGTAAATTATCAGAGGAAGTGGATTGTGATTTATTTTCCAGCTGGAAAGTACTCATTTTCTGCTCAAAGAATTAAATGCTTCAGGAAATGGAACGAGGTACACACCCATCAGCAGCAGCTCTTTTAGTTTTTTTCTACCCTTACACAGCTAAGGGAAACAGGATGCTGCGGCTGCCATGGGCGCTGCGGGAGGCTGCAGCCCCTGCGTGGTGCGGGGCTCCGCGGCCCCCAGCTCTGGTTCCTGAGCTCCAGCTGTGTGGCCCCGGGGGTCCCTGGGAGGCTGTGAAAGAACACGTCAGCGTGGTGATAGGGGGCTGTGCCAGAGCCGCGGTGACATCACGTGCAGCCTGGTGGCTGTGGAGGTGGGGTCTGAGGGCGGGTGCTGCGTTGTTACGGGATTTGGGGCTGTGTGTTTGCTGCGTGCCTAAGGTCATTTCTACTTATAGCACTGAGAGTTTTCCTAAGTGCTTCCGTTTGTTGCTGTGGCTTGACGACAGACTGACAGTCAGGTCCAAAGGGCTGGAATATGTCGTGTACATCTTAAAACACTGCTGTGTGTTCTGGTGTCGAAACGAGGTTACGCTGGTGGGCAGTTCAGCCTGATGTCGCATGAAAGTCCTGGAATGCAGTTCAGAAATCAGTTATATTTTTTAATAGAATTGCAGTTGATGTATATACTGAAAAATAAATCTTTACTATCTCAAGACTGTGCTGCAATATTGCCATTTGGTTTTATGGTGTAGTCTGCGTTGAATTTAGTTGAACCAGGGTGTCTCTAGCAGACATCTAAACTCCAGCCTCGTTCTTCTGTTCATGTTTCTCTATACATGGCAGTGTTATATATCTTTTTCCTCCTCCTGTGTCTTTGTGAGCCGTGGCACTGCTTGGGCAGTGCAGCACCTCTCATGTTCTTGCTTCTCTCCTCTCCAGGTTCCAATGATTCTGGTTGGCAATAAGTGTGACCTGGAGGAAGAGCGTGTAGTCGGCAAAGAACAGGGTCAGAACTTAGCAAGACAGTGGTGTAACTGTGCCTTTCTAGAATCATCTGCAAAGTCTAAAATCAATGTTAACGAGGTATGTATCGGCTGTTCCTTGTCTCTGTCACTTTAACATGAATGCTGCATTACAGTTGCGTGCAGTGCTTGTTGTATTCTTTATCAGGAAGATTTACGGTGGCTCTGAAGTTTCAGCCTAAGAGAAGCTTAGACAAGTCTGCACTGTGAGGAGCAATCTCTTTAGCTACTGTTTTCTATCTGTTGTAAAGAAATCTTTTTGTCTGTGAAGGGTGGGTGACATCACGTAAATCCTTTCCATGGCCTGTGCTGGAGGGCACGGGTAGCAGAGTCCCGAGTGAGCTGGGTGACTTTTGCCTTCAATAAGCTTCATCTGGAAAGTATAAATTTTTAAGATAACAACTGCTGCTATTCAGAATGTGGATTATGCCCCATTGTGTTACATGTCATGTTGCGTAGTGCTGGCTGTTGGTTTTGAAAGTATTTGCTTTTCACATTCCTGCTGCATCTGGCTGCTCAAGCAGACATCCCACCACCCTCCTCTGGTAAGCTGCTGGTTTGCTGAGGCTGCATCCGAACACCCACCTGTCTGTGCAGGTCCCCCTGGTTAGGTGAGAAGTGCTCTGCCCATCGCTGCCCGAGGCCACGTGGCCCTCGCCATCCAGCCCTGAGGTTTTGTTCTCTGCTGAGCTGTGTGGCGGTGACGGAGGCAGCTTGTTGGTCACAGCCACTAAGGTGACCCTGCTGAGCAGAGCTGGGGTGGTGCCAGGAGATCACTGGGACCGTTCGGGAGGCCGCGATAGGAGGAGCAGTTGGGTTTGGACTGCACCCAGAGCCTCTTGGCAGGCAGCGTGCCGTGCATTTGCTGCACGTGAAACCTTTCATGCAGATAAGAAGTTTCAGTGCAGGTGTGACTCCCTCCGTGGCAGGGCCCCAGGTTTCTTTCTGGTGGTGTCTGTGGTGCTCTTGCACTGCTCTGCCTTTTCCTATAGGAATAGTGGCATTCCAGGAACCTCTTGGCAGACTTCACTTCTATCCTCACGGTCTATCACTTAAATGATAGAGCTTTAGATTTTTCCAGTGGATGTTTCCCCTGACCTAGCTCTGGGCAGGGGAGAGGCCCACCCCAAGCAGTCAGGAGCCTCATCTGCCAGGGAGGAGGCGTGTGCTGCCCTCACAAGCTGGGGCTCCTTCCACACATCGTGGTTCTGTTTGTACAGTCCTGGCTCTTGTTTGTAAAGGCTTAAATGCTGAAAGCATCAGAACAGAAGATCCCTCTCGTTGGTTTCTCCTACAGAAGCCTTTTCTTTTGCCATCTGCACGCTCTATAACACCTTGGTGTCATACATAACTGCTGCTTTCACCTGGAGCTGGCAGCAGAGAGCTGCGGCAGTGAGTGCGCTGGAGGTGCAGGAGCAGCTCGGGTGCTGGTAAAGTGTTTTACACCAGAGCTTGCTAAAGGCACCGTGTGTTCCTTTTGTTTGGAGCTATCTAAGTGGGCACTGTGCTTTCGTGTGCGTAATAGCCAGAAAATCTTAAATTTCCAGTTGTTGAAATTGGTTATAACCTGTTCCTTTGTCTTCTGAATTTCCGTGGAATCAACAAGAATTTGTGAGTAATCAGCCTCTCCAGGAAGGAAGAGAGTAAACAAGGAGACGGGTGGGGCTTTCTGGAGGTCTAAATGTTTCTGCTCAGTACCACGACCCAGCTCCAAGCATTTTTGCAAAGCTTGTTTTGCTGTGAGTTATTGCTGGGAAAACACAGCAGAGCAGAAGCGTTCTCGAGAAATGTGGTTCTGAAGCTGACAGGGCCCTGTAGTCGTCCCCTCCTGGAAGAGTCTAACTTCAGGGCAGGTTATCTGTTTTTCCTTGCTGATATTATTAGTGAATCCAAAAGATTAGATCAGGCACGAAGGCACGTGAGGTCAGAAGGGAGTGCGTCCTGCCGGGGGGGCGAGGCCAGGGAGGGGCTGCCCTTCAGCAGCCCTAAGGATGTTGTGCCTGTCTTCTTTTGTATATTAAAAAAAAAGAAACAGAACAACTCAACAACAACAACAGAAACCTACAGCTTTTGTCATTTCCCAGTTTTTTTCCAGGTCTCCAAAGCAGGGGATTTTTTTGCCATTTTGTTGCCTTGCACTTCTGAAGCCTTTGGGCCGTGTGTAGCCCCCGGGGAAAGCTGAGTGCTGCAGGAGGGGGGTTTGCAGCTCCTGACATTGTGCTCGCTGTGTGAGCTCTGTGCACTTCTGCTCCCTAAGCAGTTGCTTGAGAGGTGTGCTTAGGTAATGCAAGCAGATGGATTGGATTTGTAAGACTGCAGCAGCCACCAGGAAGGAGTATCACCTTGCCCACCTGCCTGATTTTTGACACTTACATTGTGTTTATTATTTTGATGCTCAGTTTGTGTTTTTCATTTTCAGATCTTTTATGACCTGGTCAGACAGATAAATAGAAAAACGCCAGTGGAAAAGAAGAAGCCTAAAAAGAAATCATGTCTGCTGCTTTAGGCTCCCGTGGTGCAGCAGCTCTGAGCCAGGTGAGCGGTTCCCGGACTGCAGCCCAGGGCATCCCCCCCGCAGCTCCCCATGGAGGGAGGGCTCATCCCCTTCCCCCCGCTCCTCTGCCTTCTGTCTGCTCCAAAATACAAAACTCTTTCCCAGGCTGCTGCCTTTGTTGGATTTCTCTGCAAGTTCCGCTGACAGAGCAGGCAGAGAAATGCCTGCCTTGCTCCCTTCCTCCTGCTGGGGCTGGGGGCCCGCGGCAGGCAGCGCAGAGCTGCAGGGGCTGGGCGAGCTGTTCTCCTTGCTCAGAGCCCTCCTGGGTCCGCTCTGCTTCCTTTGTGTTCTCTGCTGAAATGGAGCGGCGTGTGGGTCCCTCGCCGCGGGGCTGTGCTGCTGCCTCCGGCCGAGCTGGTCTGGGGACAGCTGCAAATGGTTCTGGGTGGGACGTGGATTTCCCTGGCAAAAAAATGAAAAGCTGCCCACCAGGCCACAAAAGAAAACAGCAACAAAACAAAAACCAGCGAAGGTTGGACAAATGCTATAAATAATCTTCCTGCGTATCCTGGCAGGGTACTCTGTGTGCTTACAGCTGTTCTGTCGTGCTCCTGGAAGAAAGCAGCGTCCCTGCGGCTGCGGGTGTTGGCCAGAAGCAGCCTTTGAAACATTCATATTTCTGTTTTATTTTATTGTTTTACTTTTTCTAGATTGCAGGAATGAAGAACTGTTGCCTAAATGGAAAGTGCCAGCATTCCCAACGTCAGAACCCTACGGAAATTCGCGACATATCTGAAGAAGCTTCTCCTGTTTTTATGTACTATGAGGAGAATTTAGATCTTAAACTGGTTTGCACACAGTCCCTGGAAAAAGAAATTGCTCTGTGTATATCTCTCGGAAATTTAATAGCATTTCTCCTTTGCAATAGCCGTTAACAGATGTGAAAATAAATATAATTGACTCTAGTGTATGATTATACAAAGGAGCATGGATGCATTTCAAATGTTAGATATTGCTACTATAATTAAAATTTCATATTGACCCTTTTATCATAATTTCTCCCCATCGAGCACTAAAAATGTTCCGCCATTATATTTTATATCTATAACTATAGATATATATTATCCGAAATTTCCCTTTGAACTCACTGCAACAAATAACTTTTTGAGTCATTGACTTCATTTTATATTTAAAAGTTACAGAATATCATTATTTTCATTCTGCCATTATATTCTAATTAAAAATGTTTGTGCATAATGCTTTGGAAAAATGGGTCTTTTATAGGAAAAAAACTGGGATAACTGATTTCTATGGCTTTAAAAGCAAAAATATATAATATACTAAACCAACTCTAATATTGCTTCTTGTGTTTTACTGTCACAGATTAAATTACAGCTTTTATGAATGATTAAATTTTAGTACATTTTCATTTTGTTTCTGTGTTTTTGTTGCGGTTGGCAGCCTTTGGTTTTTATCAGTGTTTTCTGGGCTCCTCCCCGCTCTGGCAGATGAGGGCCGTGTCTCAGCAGGTGCAGCAGCGTGTCCTGACGCCCACGTCCCCGTCCCTTTGCTGGATGTACGTGCTGGTGTTACACACCACGGTACGGGGGCTGCTTTCAGTGGGCTTTGTATATTTGAATGTTTAAAGATTGGATTCTGCTGAGATATCTCCTCTGTGCTTCTTCTACGTACAGACTTGGTTTAAACCTGTACCCAGCTCTGTACGCCCGCTGTGCAGCATCCTCACGTGTCAGTGTCACCCTGCAGTGATGTTCCCTGCAGGCAGCACCTGGGTGGGAGCTGGGGAGCTGGCCCAGCGCGATGCCGACAGAGCCAGCAGCTGTCACACGTGTTAGGCAAAATCTGGCTAACAGCACCTGATCTGCAGCGCCAGTCCAAGGGGATTTAATTTTCACTTTGAGGGTTGGTTGGTTGGTTTGGTTTTGTTAAAATACCTGTCGGTTTCATCGAGTTGAAAAGAGCAGGGTGAACTCTGGGTGCTCGGCCTCCATCCCCTGCACGTGCTGGGGAGGAATCACAGCTGGGACCCCAGCACGGCCCCCACTGCTGGAGTTCCCTGCTGGAGGGTCTGCTCCGCTCTGCTCCTGAGTCAGCGAGGAGAGAGATGTATCTTCACAGTGGAGAAAACTCGGGACGGAGCCTGTCCTGATTGTTTGAGTGGGAAATCAAAACGTCACAGCTGGTGAACGCTTGTTCCTGGATTCGTTGTGTAGTTTTATTGGAAACCAGAGGTGAGAAGTTTCTATAAATGTGTTTTTCTAAAACTGTTACTGATGCAGAGTTGTACAGGGATCCCAGTTTCTAAATGCAGCCCGATCGAGGCTGGAGGAGAACGTTGGGTGACGATGGCAACGTCTGCCTGCTTCCCGTCCCAGGACAGCGGGGGTGCTCGCCTGGTTGGCTTCAGCCCCCCAGTGCGCTTCCTTTTGCAGGGGGAGCAGAAGCACGCTACTTGCAGGTTGGTTATCTTTACTAAATGTAAAAATATTTTAGTAATAAAGTAATTTTAACATATGTGCTGATCACTAGACGTCTCCTCTCTGAAGGCAGAAACCAAACCTTTCCCCATCCATGCAGCGCCCTGCGAGCTGCCGCTGGGTGGCAGTGTCCGCCCGCAGCCGCTCCCCGGTTCCTACTGGGCTCCCCCGGTTCCTATGGGCTCCCCCGGTTCCTACGGGCTCCCCCGGCTCCTGTTTCCCTGCTCGGGGTCCCCGGTTCCTGCTCACAGCCCCGCAAGCAGCGTTGGCTCTCCCGGGTTCGGCACAGCGGCCCCGTTTCTGCCCTTTGGTGTTCTTGGCTGGGTGCTGCGTCGTTTTTATCTGCAAGCAGAGCGTGCCCTGGAGCATTTGGTGTTTGATGGTTCGTGGGGTTAAAGATGCGTTCACTGAATAATGTCCCAGAGGAAGGTGGAGAATAAAATCTCCCACAAGTTGCCTTCGTGCCTCTGCTTTTGACCAGCATCATACAAAGCAATGTTCTGCTCCAAGGAAAGGAGCCCCTTTAAAATTTCAATTACGGCACGCAGCCCCCGAGCCACCAGGCTTGTGTTCTGCTTTGCACTGAGCTGTGCAGGAGCCCAGCCCTGGTGAGTGGGCTCGGTGCTGGGGAGCGCACTGATGTGTGCGCGGCCTCGTGCCCGGCAGCGATACGAGAAACTTTAATTAATGTGAAGTTCGCGGTTGACCTTTGCAAAAATCACTGGAACTAATGAGTATTTTTATCTACTTTGCCAGGACTTGACAGCAAAGAAATGAAATTAATTTCTATTGTGGGCTGTTGGGTGAATAGCTGGGCTCTTATTTGTTGGCAAAAGCATTGGCTGTTTTCCACTTGGTTCTCTCAAGGCTTTAACCCCCACCACGGAGGGGAGAGGCGTTCCTGGGCCCTGGTGAAGGCCTTCACAGCACGGCCATCTGTGCTGGGTCCTGGAAAAACTCACGGCAGCCGCGTTTCTGGCGTGTTAAAGGCAGTGGAGCATCCTCAGGATGAATCCCAAGGGCCACAGGAGCTGGTGGCTGCCCCTGTCCTGAGCCTCGTGGGGCAGCTCTGCTGCTTCCCGTGGTGCCCAGACGAGCCTGAGCCCATCCGCCGCGACCCGACAGCAGCGGCAGGTGCTGGAGCGATGGTGAGTGCTCTGATGGGGAAATTCACTGGGACCTGGTGAAGGAAAATGCCCAGCAGTAAAAACAGCACTCAGCTGAGCTCGGTGCCTCTGGGGTTTCCGGGAATTTGCTTTGCAGTCGTTCCCAGGGCCGGCCTTCAGCGGTGGTTCAGCAGCAATGCCCTGCAACGCTCCCCTCCAGCCATGGCAGAGCCCAGAGCCAGCACCAGAGCCTGCCTCGTTAGAGGCCATGGCTAACGAGCCGTGCTGATGTGGCTGCCCCTGGCTGCAGCAGGCTCCTGCCCCCAGCTCCCTGCGTGCTGCTTGCAGCGTGGGGAGCAGCAGCTGCAGAGCATGGAGCAACGTCCCTGTGGCTGCAGGTCCTGCGTCCTCCACCCCTCCCCAGGGGGCTGTGCTTTGGGAGATGCCGTGAGCTGTCGGATTTTGGAGCTGGAGTTCCAGCAGCCGTGCCAGCTCCTGGCAGAGTGCTGCATTCACGCCCCGGTGACATTTTCTTCGGGTGGTGCCACGCTCCGGGCCAGCGGCCGCCCCTGTGCTCGCGTGCCCCGGTGCCAGGGAACAAGGAGCCGTTGTGCCGGGCGCTGCCGGCCCCGGGCAGCAGCAGCTGCTGGGGGGGGAGGGAGGCACAAAGGAGAAATTCATGGGGCCGAGCACACTGCTCGCATTATGGGGCAGCCCCGGGTGCTCCCCGACAAAGCGCTGCCCTCAGCCCCACCGCAGCTCCGGGGAGGGGGAGGAGGAGGCACAGAGAAGCATTTCCCAACCCCTTTGGAGCTGTGCTGCACCCAGCCTTCCCCGTTACAATGGGTGAGGGTGGAACGTGGGGGGGGCCGCAGCCTTCCCCTGTCCCCTGCGCGTGTTCTCCCAGCCCTGGCAGCAGGCGGTGCCCGGCGGCTGTGTCAGCGCGGCTGAATCACAGCTGAGCTCTCTGGGGCTGCAGCTCTGCGCGTTATTCAAGATGACTGCGCAGGAGCCCGGGGGGGAATGCTCTGCGAGAAACGGGGGTTGAGAGCAGGCGGCCGAGGTGGGCATCTGACAGAGCAGGCAGCGTTCAGCTGCAGAGCGGTGAAAGGCGCAGCGCAGTGACGGAGGCAAAGGGCAAAGGCAAAGGCTGAAGCCCAAAGCCTAGTGCCAAAGTATCCAAAATCTGGCAGAAAAACTGAACGAAAAGGCAAACAGAAGCCTCTTGTTTTCTGAAACCCCATTACGAATTGCAGTGGGGATGGCAGGAAGCATCTTCCGTTTTCTGCAAGACTCCAACGCAGCCCCAGCCCTGTCCTGCAGAGCAGAGGCTGAGCCGGAGCAGGGCAGCACCGGGGCCCAGGGCTGGGGCAGGGCTGCAGCAGGGCCCTGCCCGGGGGGGAGCTGGGACCGCTGCTGGGCCCTGGGTGCAGCCCCTGGGCTGTGGTGGCCGCACTCGGTGCTGGGCTGGGCTGCACCCTGCTCCTGGGACTCGGGCCGTGCTGCTGCCCCCGCTCCGCTCCTGCTGGGCTCCCCGCTTCCTCCACGTTTTTCTCAGTGCTTGTTTGCTGCTCTCAGTGCTGACTGCTCCGTGGAAAACAGGAGAAACCGAGGGTTTATTTTTAGAGGCTGCAAAAGGAATTCAACCCAAGGCAAATGCAATTACTTCAGGTTGCAAGCAGGCTTCTGAGCAGCAAGAAGCATCTCCTAAATAGCAGCTGGCCTAAAATCAATGCCACGAAGGCATCGCGCGATGGGAGCAGGGTGGAACCGTTTGCAGAGCACTTCGCTTCCACGGGACCCACTGGGGGGGCTGGGGGCACTGGGGGGCACGCTGCTGGCAGGGCCCTGCCTGGTGCTGGTCCCGCTCCGCTTCCAGCGCATCCATGGCCCAAAGCCACGGGGCTGCTGCTGGGGACCTCGCAGCTGGGGGGGAGGAGCAGGGTGGGCGGGCAGACCCCAGTCTGAAGGCTCTCGCTCTGTAATTAAGCTTGTAATTAAGCTGAACGAGAGACTGAGCTCAGCTCTGCTCTGCCTGAGTGAACACAAAGGGGAGAAGAGGGCTGAAGCGGATCATTAGAACGAGAGGTGCAATTGCACAGAGGTCTGCAGGGCGGTTTTTCCTCGCCCCCAACAAGTGCCACACGCCCTGTGCACACAGCCGCTGCCCAGACTTGCTGCATCACCCCACTGCTGCCTTACAATATTAATTAAACATTCCTCTGGGATTGTTCGCATCTCAATTACATCAGGAACTTACAAAAGTGGGAGAAGAAACCAAGCAAGTGCACAGCCAAATTCTGCTAAACTGCGTGCAATCATCTTCAAAAACCAAACATAAATGGGGGGAAGGGGCGGGGGGGGCCCTGTCTGCGGCCGCTGGAGCAGCGGGGCCGGAGCGGGGCCGCTTCCCCCCCCGGGAGGAAGAGCAGAGAGCACTGCTCCCAGCTCGGAGCCATGCACCCTGCAGGGATGTGCTGCGAATTACTTCCCAAATTATATGAGTAATTAAAATCAATGAGAGGGTATCCTGTTAAATAACGTAACGAGACGAGCGCAGCAGCGTTGCTCTCCTGCATGGAGACGGCCCTTAACCCTTTCCTGTCGGCTCTCCCGGGAGGTGCAGGGGCACCGCGTTCCCTGGGCAGAGGGTTCTGCAGGGCCAGCGCTGAGAGCCCCAAGGGGAAACGTGGTCCTGAGCACGGGGGGAGCTCGCAGCCCCCCGTGCACCCTGCAGCCCTGCAGCCCCAGGGTGGACTCGCAGAGCCCTGGTACAGCCACCAGGCTGGGGCTGCAGCTTCCAGAACTACAGAGGCTGTCCCTGTCCCTGTCCCCCTGCAGCCCCTTCCCCACATCCCCACGTCCCAGGGCTGTGGATGGGCCCTGGGCAGAGCTCTGCTCGCTGCCGCTCAGGGAGCGCTGGGGCAGCCAATTACTGAGCGTGCCAAGATTAATTAGTGTTGGCGTGACGCGCCGGGACCGAAGGGCTCGGTAACCATATGCCTGCGCTTACAGAGCCGCCGTGGGTCTGCTTTGCTCTCTTAATTTCAGAGGAAGCAAAAGGGCTTAGGAAACCAACTCTGGTTCCTTCGGGGCAGGCGCTGCTCTCGGCCCATCGCAGGGCTCACAGGACCCTGCTGTCTCTGCGGGGTGCTGGCAGCCCCGAGGGCTCTGGTGAGGCTGAAGGCATCCGGGCAGTGCCTCTCCTTGCTGTGATCTGAATTATTGATGGGCGGCATCGTGTTCCCGGCTCTGCTGTCTCCCAAAGGAAGCAGGGAGCCGGCCTTACGTTGGTGCTTATCCTCTCCAGCTGCACTGCTCAGGGAGATGTGTCTACGCGTTCTGGTTTATTTTAAGCTTGTTTGTGATTTTCCAAGGTAGTGAATGGTTGCAAGGATGTGTCACATCAAATTGCACTTGTCACATTAAATCATATTATGGCAAAACCCCTGAGCCCCTGCTGGGAACGTAATCCCCTCTGGTAGGGATACGGGGACGCGTATCTTTGACACATGGCAGCAGTGACAGGCGGCTCTGAAGGAGCTTTAAACACACACGGGGGGGGCAGCAGCTCGTGGGCCCCTCCCGTAGCAGCAGCGCGTGGCAGCGGGGCAGAGCACAGCCGGGGCCTGGGAGCTCTTGGCTGCTGCAAAGGGACGAGCGTGGGGCTGAGGGGGCAGGGGGCTGCGGGGGGCCGGGGGC
>WBMW01002261.1:273105-286149 GCA_013396635.1 Penelope pileata
GGGGGCTGCGAGCTGCTGCAGCAGGGCAGCTCGACTCAGGGAGTAGAACACGCGGCACAAAAGGGGCCATGCTGCCTCCCACACAATCAGCACACGTGCATCCAGCCCGGGCAGCTGCACCGCGCTGTGTGCACAATGCCTGGCGAGCTGCCCCTGGGGGCGAGCCCGCGGGAACTGCTCTGGGATGGGACGGAGCTGAGCAGGGAGCGCTGCAGCCGGGCACTGCCCGCCGACCTCGGCCAAACGGTGCTGACACCACAGGGGCAGAGCAAAGGGACTAATTAATCCTGACAGAGCATCACGTTTGTTACCCCCAGGTCCCAAATGTCGCACCAGCAGCACAGCCCCACTGAGCCCCACGGCCCCGCAGCCGCGCTGGGGTCGGGCACTCCAGGTCTGCAGCTCAGAGCGGCCCCGGGCTGAGCCAGGTGGGGATCGGGGCTCTGTGTCTGTGTCTGGGGATTGGTTTCCTCCTTCCACTTCCCCACCCGGTGAAGGCCAAGGAAGCGGAGCCATCCGGAGGCAGAGCGCAGTGCAGAGACTCCTGAGAGCAGGGGCTGAGCTCCGTGCCGGGCAGCGATCACCGGGCTGCGGGGAGGCAGCGGGGAGCCAGGGGCCGTGCCCGGCTCTGCCCAGAGCTGCGGCTCCGGTGGAGCTGAGCGGAGCGGGGCCAGCACAGCTCCCGGCGGTGTCACGGCCGCTTCGGCTGAGACAAACGGCTGCAGCGAACTGTTGGCATCCATCCTGCAGAATCAGCTCGGACACCGCCTGCCAGCGGGAAGGGGGGGTTCGGTTCCTGGTTGGAAATGCCACGTGGGTGCAATCACACAAAAGCGAAGATCAACATTCCCTCTTCTGCAGCGGGGTGGATGGTAACTCGCAGCTCAATTCGTGGAAACACTGCTTAGAGAAGTGGAAGAGATGCTGCTGATGGCCCACAACAGTGAAGGTGGCAGGGGACGTGTCGGAGCGAACAGAGCTGCGCTGCGCCAGGAAGAGCACGGACACGGCTCATTTCCTGCCGGGCTCAGTGTGAGGGGAACGGAAGGGAGACGGCTCCGTTTGCTCCGTTTGCTCAGCAGCGGGGACCACCGGGAGCTGGTGCTGGGGGCAGCGGGCACGGCCAGCCCGTGTTTGCCTTCCTCCTGCCCAGCGTCAGCCCCATCCATTGTCAGCAGAACAAGCTGTGAAATGGTTTTGAAAATAGAGGCTTTTTAATTACAGGCACATTTGTGAGCCTTCTGGAGGCCATCTGGCTGGAGGAGCACCGTGAGCATCCAGCCTGGATGGGAGAGCCTGGAGGGAGCGAGGAGCAGGGAGCAGGGCCTGGGAACCAGCGCGGCTGCAGGAGCCCAGAGCTCTGCGCCGTGACCGGGCCCCGGGCAGCTCCGATCCGTGCCCATGGCCCCTCCACCTCCTGCCACTGCCACCGGGAGCTCGGCAGCAGGAACATCCCTGGTGCCACCTCGTTAACCCCCCGTGTCTGAATGAACACCACTGGTGTCTGATGAACTCCAGCGCATCTGAGCCTCTCTGGGCTTCGCACACCCCAGGAATGGAGATTTCTGATAGATCCGACTGCCCGGGCTTCATCTGCCGTCGCTGCCTTCCACGGGGCAGGTTCAGGGGGACGTGTTTCTGTAATTACCACCCAGTGTTCGGCATTAACCACACCTATCAGAGATGCAGAACATGGCCAGGACCTCATTAAAGACTGTCACCGTGCTAATTAGGTGGGTCTCGTACTTAATAATGGGGAGCTATTTCATGGCAGTTCCATGAAAAAAGAGGAGAAAAAGCCATTATCATTTCAGGAGAAGTCCCTGGAGAAGCAAAATGGTAATTCACCAATCCTCCCCACATCTATTAGCAAATCCCACGCTGGAGACAAAAAGAGGGAGGGCGGCTGGCGTGGCTGATAGCCCTTGTTGTCTGAGTGCCTGCCAAGGAAGAGCAATCGAATGTTTGTGCTCTCCCAAAACGTGGAGACCCAGCTATGTTTATCTGCAATTTCAAGTGGCTGTTTGAAGCCTGGATCACACTGAACTCATCGCTGTAAACACCCCGGGACATCTTATGGCAACGCAAAACGTCCCTTGGAGACGCACTGGGGAGGCAGAGGACGCGCAGGCAGCAGAGGCAGCGGGGCCAGCTGCCGGCACAGGGCTGCGCTCCTCCAGCACGGAGCGGGCGCAGCAAACGCCCGACCCCGCCGCTCCCGGCTGCTGCGGGTGTGGGTGGGAGCGGGGCAGCTGCTCCGGCTGGGAAAGGAACGCGCGGGCGGCAGCTGCCAGAGGTCTGCGCTGCGTGATGGGGTCAGCGAGGCCGTCCTGAGCCCCGCGAGGCCGCTGGCACTGCGGCAGGAGGCTGCTTCCCAGGGAGCCCTGGGGGTCCCCAGCGGGGGAGCAGCGCTGCCCACAGCCGCTGGGCTCAGACGTTTGCCCCAGGGCTGCGGGTGTTGGCGTTGCCCCGTGCCAGAGCTGTTCATTCTCTGAGCTTTGGCCATGGGAAATGCTGGGGCTGCACAAGGGGAAATGGGGGCAAATCCCAGAGGGTCGCTTTTCCCACTGAGCAGCTTCCAAATGCACATCAGGCTCCAGCCCCCACTGCATCCCCTGTAACCACACACTGTTCTCACCCCTCTGCAGCACCCACAGCTGCGTGAGACCCCTGCACTGCCCCATCTGCACCCATCCCCGCTGAGGGCAAGGCCCTGCTCAGCTTAAAAACCCCGGGGGGGCTCCGAGAGCTCCTGGGGGTCCTCCCTGCCCAGCAGCTCCCTGCAGGGCTCAGCTCTCAGCGCCGGGCAGGGATGGGTTGGGGTGGGCAGGGGAGGTGCAGGCATCCCCCAGCGAGAGCCGTCACCCCCAGCCAGGGAAAGGGGGACTCGGGCTCTTGGTGCAGGATGGAGCTGCTGGGGATGCTGGTGCTGCTTCCAGCTCCTTCTGCCTGCCGGCCCTATAGGGAGGGCTGCTGGGAACTGGGGGTGCGTTTGTAACAAACAGGATGAGCTGCTGATAAAATACGAGGAAAATGGAATGCCTTAAAAACAGCTTTTCAGCATTCACAGAAATGGAGAGAAAACAATCGGAGCTAGAGCCTGTGAGGAAGGAAAACAAAAGCTTGCTTGCGGCTCAGGTTCCTGAAAAAGTGCTGAGCGTGGCTGTCGGGCGCTGACCGCGCTCCTCGCCTTGTATGGGCAGGAGCAGGGCTTGCCTGGTGCCTATATTTAATTTCTGAGGGGGAAAAAATTCTCTCTCCATGCCTCTGCTCCAGTGGCCTCTGTGTCCCTGGAAGCTGAAACAGGAGCGGAATTGCATGTTGGAAAAAACAACAGTACTGCTCCCCCCGAGCCCCTCCTCAGCTTGGAGTGAGCTGAACAGGTTTCTGCAACCCAACACTGCTGACCCCGGGGGGGATGGGTCCCCAGGGGGGATGGGTCCCCGGCAGTGTGCTCCTGGTGCGGTGGGACACAGGGACAGGCGTTAGCCCTGCTGGGCACACCACCCCCAGGGACACCAGCGTGACCCCAGCCCCGAGCACTGGGTGGGGGCTCTGGGGGCAGTGAGACACGGAGAGCTCGCTTGGGACGTGCTGCTTTATTTGTAGCTCTTGGAGAGCTGGAGGCTGAAGAACTTGGTTCTTTCAGGACAGGGTTTGTACACAACAGCATAGGGAAGGGAAGGATAACAAAGGTCTCTCGCAACTTTGTCACAGTGCAATGTCAACAATAAACATCCATGGCAACGCTGTATCTCGATGTGACCCCTGGGAGGAGGGCGTGAAGAAAGAGGCCAGAAGCAGCTGAAATTGGCAAAAAGTGTCAGCGAGGTGGGTGCAGGGGGCCCTGTGCCTCTGCTGCAGCTGGGGGGAGGAACGCCCTGGGTGGCACAGTGAGCTGAAAGGCAGCGGAGCCGGGATCCCCCGCCTGCACCTGGCGATTGCCTGGGTGCTGCCGCCTTCTAAATCCAGATTGGCTGCATTTTAAATAAAGTCCTTCAGGGTCGCTGTTGGAATTGCCAGGCTTATCACCCAGTTCTAAGTGCACACAAGCAGGAGTAGATTCTCTTAGACAACGACACGGATTTGCACACTCACACACACACGGTGCTGCAGCCGCTGCAGCCCGAGGTGACGGCGGGGGCCCAGGGGCTCTGCCAGGAGCCGGGCTGGGAGCTGGGCCCTGCGGCACCGCGCACCCAAAGCTGCTGGAGATGGCGAAGATTTTCACAGCCGGCCCCGAGGGCTCCGCGTGGGGCTGAGCCGGCAGAGAGCCGCCGTGCTGGTGCCCAGCAGCAGGGTGCTCTGCAGGGAGCTCGGCGGCTGGGTGCTGCTGGGAACGGCAGAGCCTGGGCTGCTGACCTCAGACCCACACGGCCGTGTTGATGTCGAACCCCGACTGGGTGTAGTCTATGGTGTCGTGGACTTTCTTGGAGCCCGTTCTGGGTTTCTCGATATGGCTTTCTGCCTTTGGGCACCTCTCTGCTTTGCTGTGATGGCTCTGGATGTTCCCATGGAGCGGGAAGTAAAATGTCCCCTTGAGCTTGTTCGTCTTTTTGGGCCTTTTGGAAATTTCGGGCTGCTTGTCTTCAGGAGGCAGCCAGCAAGGCTTCTCCTTGAGGAGCCGGTCTCGGTCCGGCCGGACGCTCCTCAGGAACTTCTTGAAGATGTTGGCTGTGAGGGAGAACTTCCTGCAGAGCTCCTGGGACCTGCCCGCAGGCAGCACCTCGCCCTTCTCCCCCTTCTTGTCCAGCTCCGGCAGGTCCAGCCAGTTCCCAACCAGGTCTGCGAAGATGTTGTCCCCCAGGACCAGGGGCTGCCGGTTCCTGCTCTGGGACATGAGGGAGGACGTCCAGTCGTGGCCGTCGTCACACCCGGGGCAGTCCTGGCACACCGGCCACCCCCCGGCCGTGCCCTGGCTGCCGGGTGCCGCTGTCCTGGGGCGGGCGCGCTCTGTTCTGCCCGGGGCCGGGGAAGGTCCCCTGGGGCAGGAGCTGTCCTGGCCGCAGGAGCTCCTGGAGGAGGAGGAGGAGGAGGAAGGGACATCGAGGCGGCCACTCTCTGGCAGCGAGGTGGGACGGGGCGATGCCGGCCGTGGCATGGCGCAGATGAGAGGTGCGGGGCTGCAGCCCCCAGCCGCTGCCCGGCCCCGTGGCCGCTCCTCCAGCCCCGCTCCATCACCCCGGCAGCGCTGGGGCTGCTCGGGGCCGGGGCCTCGGCTCCCCGAGATCTCCAGCTGCTCCAGAGCCGCCTGCACCTGGAGCAGCTTCAGCTCCTGCAGCGCGCCCATCATGCAGTTCATCTGCTGGTGCAGGCCGTCTCCCACCTCCTTCATGGACAGCTGCAGGGGAAGAAGGCACCAGGTCAGGGTCTGGGGGCCGAGAGCCAGAGCGCAGCCCCAGAGGGAGGGGGAGCCCAGCAGCTCTGGGACGGGCCCTCCCCCTCCCCGTATCGCGTCCGACGGCAGCGTGCCTCTGCAGAACAGCAATCGGATATGTTGCAAATTCTCTGGAGGCTTTAAATGGTTTAAAAATAATCGGGACCCTCTAGGAGGAAGAGGAGCTGACAGAAGGAGTGGATCTCTTGACCTGACAACAAAAATAAACAGTTTGAGGTGCCATTCTCCGCCTGGCAGCAGCCCAGGGCGCGGAGCCTCCAGCTGCAGCGCGTGCTGCTGCCTTTGTTCCCTTCACAGGGGGCAACAGACCGAGATCGGAGCCACAACAACGAGACCGCGCCTGCACTGCGGCTGCTGCCTCACCTCAGGTGCTGAAGGAAATGAAATCCCGAGAAGGATCACGTCTTACATCCTGTAACACACCTTCAGATTTTAATGCCCTCCTCACAGGCACCCCTCAGCGGAGGACAAACCAAGAAAGGTCAACGCACCTGAAATTTTGTATGAGACATCCAACGACCTCTGAAGTTACAGTGAGACAGCAATCCCTGATTCCCAGGGTGGGAACAGGAGCAGCAGCTCTGCTTCATCCCTGAAACTCGCTATGAAGATTGAACTCCCTATGTTGGGCTCAAAAATTGCAAGTTATTTTCCAGAGCTTCTGAATTGCCCCCTCCTTTTGCTCTGTTGCTTTCCCTTTCCCCTGTGGGATCTGGATCATATTCCCAAAGCGGGGCCATAAAACATAACGGGCTCTGCTGCCCCGCAGCTGCTGCTGCTGGTGGGAGGGGAGCGGGAGGAGGGGAGGGGAGGGCAGGGGCAGGGCGGAGGGCAGCCGCCCCCTGGCACAGGGAGGGGAGCAGAGCAGATTACCACTGTCTGGGACCGGCTTTAGCCTACGCTGTCGGAAACAAACAGTTGGGAAGGCTCAGTGCCTTTCTCTGTACAGCAATAGATCTTCAAGTTCAAGGCGAAGAAGGACAGCTGCATCTCTGGTTCAGCTTCACTGCATCAAGCTTCACCTTCTTCCCACTCCTTCCTTTTCACTAAATCAGTTCCACTGTTTGCTCTATTTCCATTTCTGTACCCAGATCTGAGCAGTGAGCCAGAGCAGTCCTCAGAAACATCGATCCTCTGCCACAGCCCAGCTCCAGGAGCAGCAGCTCCACAACAGCTTCTGACCGCCAGCCTCCATCTCCCCCACACAACCCAGGACTACAATTAGCAGCGGATCGCGCTGATTTTTCAAAGCTTCCCTCCCAAGAAATTCATTTATCGCCCAGAACGAACGCTGGCTGTGACGACACGGAGGAGCTCTCAACTTCCCGATTACGCTATCAAGTGTCTCCCACTATCTAATTTTTTACCATCAGCAAATAAACCTCTCCTACTGCAGATATGCAAATAATGCCCCACTTCCAGAGCAGCAGAGCTCTCGGGTTACCGGCACAAAAGCTGGGGCCATATGTTCTACAAGCCTCAGACAAAACTATCACCTTACCTCTCCAGATTTGCTGTAATGCTTCTCGTCCTAACCTTTCTCGCCTTATTAATGGCAGGCTGCTTTAGCTGGGGCTTTGCAAAAAGCTGGATTTGGAGCGGCCCGGCCCTCATTGGCCGCCTCTCGCCAAATCCCCCCGGGCACGGAGCTGCCGAGTGGCAGCGCCCGGCGGCAACGACCGCGCTGATCAAACCCCGGCATATGCTGGACGGCTCCGCTGCTCACCTCATTGATTCAATTAACTCCCCCATGATGGGTGGTATCATTACAATGCACGCCTCATCCGGCAAGGCTTTATTAAGCATTAATATTTCATGGGCAGCATTTGTCATCGGCACGCTCGGCTCCCGCAGGCGGACTCAGCCTCCCCCCAGGACGAGCCCCAAACTCTCCCTGGAGAAGCCATGGGGCCGCTTCCCCCCGCAGAGATGCTGTCCCATGAGGGCTGCTGGGGCTGGATGCTGATTTTGGGGATGATCCCTCTGGGGATGTGAATTGATCCTAACCCTACAGCAAAAGGGCTGTAGAGGTCCTGAGGCCTCCAGCTCTGCTTGCAAACGCTGCTGGAGCTCCAGGCTGTGCAAGTTGGAAAGACAAAGCCCAGCCCACCCGCGGGTGGCTGTGCTGTGCGGCGTAGGCTCAGCCTCTCACAGAACTGCGGAGTCTGGATGAGACCCAGCCCAGGTGAAGTCATCAACTGGAGACCAAACAGCCTGCGGAGCTTGGGTTTCATCCACTCCTAATTACTCTGCGGTAATTAAGAGTACTCATCCTGGAGAGAAAAAGCTTTCTTCCCTCACACGTAGCAGCCATTCCCCCCCCTTTGCCAAGAGGATCCCACTTCTCCCTGGGCCCCGCTGGCTGCTCCGGGACTCTCAGCTGTCAGTGCTGGGAAGAGGAACCTCCTCCCCCAGCACAGGGGGATGCGAGGGGCCGAGCACAGCACCCACACAGCCCCCACCCGGCGGGGAAGGAAGGGGAATTCACGAAGAACTGAAGTGCAATCTCAAACAGAGCATGAACGTGGCACCAACCCTCATTTGGCACTGAGCAAGACCCCGACTGCATTTGTGGAGGTTTTGCAAGTGACTTTAGGTAACCCGGCCACGTTCTGTCCTGTGCACCCGGAGCTGCAGCTCCCCAAGGTGCAGTGGCAGCAGCCCAGCACCCAGCCGTGCCCACAGCACAGGGCAAGGGGCGGTGGCTGCAGAGCTGCACCTCTGCGTCCCACTGAAGACAGACGAGAACGACGACAGCTCACGGGCATTCCAATTCATCAGTTAAAACTGGATGCCTCAAATTGCATTCCATTATTTCTGAGATTTTTTACAGCCTCTGAAAAATTGGCATCAAAAAGTTTTATCCTAGCTCTGAGCAAGCCCACGCAGCTGTCTGCCATGGCCAGACACGTTCACACAGGGCTGGGCTCGGAGCGCACAGCAGAGCTACGTGATCCTGAAGGTCCCTTCTGCAGGGAACCAGAAGCAGCACAAGGAAGGAGCTGGGACCCCAGCTCCAGGAGAAATGAACAGCGTAGCCGTGAGAGTCTGGGGACTTTTTCCGTTTCACCTTCCAACCGAACCCATTCTGTGACCGTGATCATCAAGGCATACCCAAGGTGAGCAAAAAAAACCCAAACAGTGTATTGTGAAACTGGCAGAGTTCAAATAGGTGCGTGGCTTTTTCACATGGAAGATCTACCATTTCGGATGGCAAAGGCGTCAATTAATTTGTAAGCTGTGGCTTTTTAATCATTTCCTCAAAATACGTATTATTCCCAGAGCAACAACCACAACTGGCTCTCACGGTTCATAAATCAATGAATCTTCCACCACTAATTAGCACAGCAGGACAGCTTGCCCCAAGGAACACCCACTGCACTTGCTGGCACTTTAACAAATCCAGAACCAAACACCTGCGATGTTTGAATAATGGAGATTGCACACCCCACTTCCCAGGTGAGCCAACTCAGACCCTCCCTCTGGGGAGGAAGGGTTTCCTGGCAGCATCTGCATCCACCAGGGCTCAGTTCTGCTCCGTCCCCCCGGCCACAGCTGGGTCTGCTCCCATCCCCTCTGCAGCAAGGGAAGAGCACGGCACAGCTGGGACGGAACCGGGCAGGAGAGCTCTGAGCACATCTCGTAACGAGGAGGAAGACAGATGTCCAGCGCTGAGGTGGAAGCAGTGCAACGAGGGGAAGTTGTTGCTAAGAGGACAGGAAAGAGCAAATGGTAATTGCAGCTCTTAATAATAGGGCTGATGGGCAACAGAACCGGACACAAACAAGTGGTATTTAAAGGGGATGACCTAATAGGGACCAAAATTGCTTCAGAAATGCTGAGTGGGCCGTATTGTTTCTGTTTCCCTTCGGGTCACCAGGGCTGCTCTCCAGCCCCCTGCAGCGTGCCACGGGCCGGCCCCGTTCAGCTGTCCTTGAAGCTCATCACAGCGACTTCACATCTTTTTTATCTCTTCACACCCCAGCTTCTTCTGGAAGGAAAACTGTGAGCACACAACTTATCTGAAGGAAGAAGGATGCTGAACCTTTACCGAAGGTTTTCCCAAGAGGCTAAAGAGGTCTCAAGCAGATGTCACGCTCGCATCACCCAGCTCCCCCTTACCCTGCTCCTTTCCTTCCAGTTGCAGCATCGCTGTGCAGCGCTTCCCAGTCACGCCCTTAAAGGCAGATCTTGTCTCTCCAGCCGGTGAAGGATCACCGAGCTCCAGCCCCCAGCCTCTCCCAACACAGGGCTGGCAAGAGCAGAGGCTCCGTGTACAGACTGCCCGTGGAAGGTGATGGATAAAAATGCTGATTTAACCCCAGCACAGGTGGAGTGCTGGGCTGAACTGGCCAGAAACATTCCCAAACGGGAATGTCATGGGCCCCCGATGTCTGTCCCCTCTGCCCACTGCACAGCAGGGCAGGAGAGTGCTCCTTCCTTCCCAGCAGCACTCAGCAAAGTACAGAGGATCCTTTTGGAGCACGACACAGCTCCCAGAATAGGACCCAGTGTGAGACAGTAAAAATAATTGGCTGCAATTTTCACGCAGAACAAATGTTCCATTCCTGTAAGATATTCATAGCAAGAAACACTGCCTACCAGGACGTAAATTAATATAAGGGAGTCAGGCTCTCTATCAGACTCAATAATTGGATGCATTTGTGATAAAAGGGCAGTGAGGACATCCAGAAGTTCAAGTCAGAGCAGTGGTTTTGGTTTCAGGTATCTACTGTAATCCTTTTCCTTCTAGGAGGTTAAAAAAAAAAAAATGGCAACAGAAAGCCCAAGAAAGAGGAAAATCTTCAAAGTTGCAGCTCTGGCTGACTTGGCTGTGACCCCTGACAGCCATGCACACCCCAGCACAGGATAGATGGATAAATCCATCCCCAGCCCCAGCCAGACAACAGCGAGTGCTGCGTGCCTCTGGCTGCAGAGGAGCCCTGACACCCCGACCCCACTGCACTGCGCTGATGTTACTGTGTACAACTGCAAACCATCCCCGGGTCCAAAAGTTTACAGTGGTAATGCCATCTGCAGCACGGGAAGTGGAAATGAAATTCCTCTCTTCTAATCCCTGAGCAAGACAATTCCTGTTAGATCGGATCTTTCAGCTGAGATAATGTTCCGTAACTCAGAAAGCAGAGGATGCTCTGTGCCTCGCAAGGATGGGTGGAGCCTCAGGGGGCAGCTGGTGGCCAAGAGGGCTTTTGGCACTGAGTTTCATGGCATTGCTGGAAGTGCTGCCACACGTTGCACGGTTGCCATATGAAGGACAGACGACAGAAGTGGCGAAGCACGCTGCATTCCATGGCAGGCCCAAACACAGCACTGCCCACAAACCTCCGGGTGCTGTCCATGGGAGGTGAGCAGGGCCCGTGTGCTGCGCACAGAGGCTGAGGGCAGTGAGCCCACCCGGTGGGTGCCAGCCCGGGGACGGGGACCTGGCACTGGGGTTGGTGCGGCTCTGCCCAGGCTCACGCGTGGCTGCGTCAGCTGAGCTGCACAGCGGCTGCGTGGGGAAGGTTCTGAATGGATCCCAGTCGCAGGGACAGCACACATGCCAGAAGCTATCAGCTTACAATGGAAAACACGCGATAGGAATATGAGTGCGCTCATTGACTGAAATGAGACAAATTTATCTCTGGGAGCTTCTGCGAGAGGGCTGCAGGGCTGTCCCAGAGCCAACACCGTGGCAACGCTTGTGTGCCCAGAGCCACACTCTGCTCCCCTGGCAGAGCGTGAGCCCCGCGCTCCGCTGCAGCCAGTGTCCGGGCACAGCAGCGGCCCGAGCCAGGCTCACCGGCACTGCAATATGGTTTTAATACACACAACAGGAACCAGAAAAATCAGAGCTGGAATCCCTGAATCCCACACTGATGGGGGATAGAGTTGCACTGGAAGATAACCTTCCCTTGTGAACCGGGAGCTGTGCCAACATCTGCTCGTTTTTAAAGAACCCTCCCCAAAGCAGCCAAAGGCTGCAGGGGTTGAAACCGGAGCAAACTTCTGCAGGTTGAGCAGCCTCCAGCCCCCGCTGTGCTCCCCAGCCCCACAGCTGCCCCACGCAGCACCCGCTCACCTCACAGCCACCCCTCCCACCTGCCCAGAGCTGCTCCAGCAGCAAATCCCTGTCTCTAAGCTGAAGATGATGCCCTGGGACTGGGCTCCCATTTTGCTGCGCACGGGGCAGCTGCTGCCTCTGCCTGGCAGCACCCGCAGACCGAGCCCTTCCCACCGCTCCTCCCGCACCGTTCTCCGTTCTGGTGCATTTCAGGGCTGGCGGCACGGCCTGCCAAGAAATGAGGAAGGTGGCGGGCAGGGGCAGGAGGCTCCGTTCCCACCGCCGTGCAGTGCAGATGGCCCCAGCTGTCTCTTGCGCCGCTTGCTGCTCTTTAAAGAAACATTAATCTATTTTAATTCCAGGCTATCTTGACAGTATTGATTTTTAAAAGCTGTTATTGCTGAGGATATCACTTACAGTTAGTTTAATTAATACAGACCCCCCCCCTGCAGTGAATTGCAGCTCACTTTTGCTGCGGATGAAAGCAATGCTCCCAGGGCACACTCGGGGCCAGCAGCCCCCGGGGCAGTGCCTGCACCCCTGGCACGGCCACACTGCGAGCAGCTCCGGGTGCACATGGCTCTCTGGGAATTTGTTCTTGAAGTTTTTTTGAGACACAATTATTTGGCTAATAAAATACCACTCAGATAATGAGAGTGATCTATTAATAAGGCAAAATACAGATTTAGCAACCTTATTCTAGGCCCATTCTTTTGAAAGTTACTCAATTTATCCACCTCACTTTCCAGCTTGTTCAGATTTTAGAGATCTTCCAGGCTACAACGCGCACACCTCGGTCTGCAATTTGCATTTCATTCATTGCACCCAGCGTGCAGCACACCAGCGACGCTGACTTCCCTTTGTTGCAGTTTCTGTTCTAGCTTCTCTGCTTGCGAGGGAAAAATTGCCACTGCCAAGAGGCGGAATGCCGCTGCCTGCTGCCCCGTGCCCTGTCCCCGTGCCCAGCCCCTCCTTCCCACGCACGGTCCGCAGGAGCGCGGCTCTCCCAGCGCAGCGCTGAGGCTCTGGGGCTGCCCCAGCACAGCTGCAACTTTGCATGGCTGTAGTGACCCAGCACAGCTGCTCCTACGCGAAATGCTTCCCGTGTGTGGGCAGGATAGGAGCACTGTGGGTGAGCCTGTGCTATAAAACTCATTAGCAAAAAGATCAGCTGAAATCAATGTCCTGTTAAGTCCTAACCCAGCAGCTTCACCTCTCCGTTTTGCTTTGCCTTGTTTCCCCTTTTGTTCTCATTATCTATTTATTGGAACGATGCGTTACTCCCCGGACAAATTTACGAAGACGATTCCTGAAGTCGCCGTTCCCATCGCTCCATCCCCAGCACAGCCCGGCAGCAGCAGTGCCTCTGGCTGCAGACAAGCCCCAGCAAGTTCGGGAGTGAGGTTACAGTCCGAACTGGAGGGAGAAAACAGACTGCGCTGATTCACGACAAAGGGTTTCCTATTAGAAGAGGTATTTTCCGGAGGTACGAGGGCGGCAATCGCACGCTCCCTTTACATCGTTTTGATTCCTGCAAACTTGCTCCTACCACAGCAAGCGTTCCTTTCATCGCCGATCCCGC
>WBMW01002262.1:1554-23221 GCA_013396635.1 Penelope pileata
CCCCCCGGCGCCGGCGACCAGCCGCCCCCCGCCGGGACAACCGCTCTCTCTCCGGGCACGTTCCCCTCCGGCCCGGCCGGGTCGCTCCCGGCCGGCTCCGGCTGTGCGGGTACGGCCGGTCCTGGGGTCGCGCTGCTCTCGGCCCCCGCCGGCCGGGCCCCCCCGCCGCCCCCANCCCGTTGGCTCCTTTGGCTCCGTCCCTCCCCAGACGCAGCCAACCCGCCCGCTGGAAGCGGGGGGCTCAGTGCTGTGAGCTGGGGCGGGAGGGGTGGGTGGGTACCAGACAGGGATGTGCCACCTGCGGGAACGGGGATGCGCGGCTCCGGTCCTCCCAACGTGATGCTCTGGGATCCCATCACCACCACCTCCACCAAGTGCTGCGGCTCCGTCTGACTGAAGGCACCGGGGAGGTCGTACGGGGCCTTTCTGCTCGGGTTGCTCTCCTAAGGACACGTCCCATTGCTTTTGCTGCGAATTTGCTCACGTGAGGCTCTGACAATAGAAAGTTTGTGGTGGGTTGTGGAGGGTTTCCCCGCTGCAATGTGTCGGTGGTCGGCCGGGTGTGTGTGGGGCACGGGCTCCTTTTGCACACTCTTTCCCTAGGACTGTGTTTACCTCCTGGTGTTCACAGAATGATCAGGAAGAGCAATGAATTTCTGCAGAATTGGAGACATGATGAATATTTGCGGTTGGGAAAGAGAAGCACAAATGGAGAGCAGGGTGAGAGTTAGAATGAAGACAGTATTATCTATAACATCCATAATTTTTCCCTCTAAATTCTTCTCAATGGGAGCAAAACCTAAGCTGAACTGCTGGATTTTGGAAATTAGTTACTGTGATGTTTAATGGTGCCTGGGACGTGCACAATTGTGGCTTTGCAGCCGTTTCCATGGTCCTGCAGCACAAAGGGGTTAACGAGCTGCCCTCCCAGCCTCACACTGCTAACAGCATCCTGGTGCTAGCAGCATCCCAGTGCCAACAGCATCCCCGTGCTAACAGCATCCCTGTGCTAACAGCATCCCGGTGCAATCCCGGTGGCTCTGCCTGGGGCCGTTGCTCCTCCTGGTCACTGCTTGGCCATACCACTGGCTGGGCTGACCTGAGGGCGAGTGCTGCTGTCCACCCAGCAGTGGCAGGGCCACCTCTCATCCCCACGCCACAGCCCAAATTGTGCCAAGGGCAAAGGATCTGGGTGGGAGGATGGAGCTGGGAGCTGGGAGCTGGAGCTGGGAGCTGGGAGCAGGGCAGCCCCATGGGATCAGCATTCAGTGGGTCACCTGCATCTGATACAAACCCAACGTCCTCATCAAGAACAGGCACGAGGCAGAAGCTGCTTCCAGGTGGGCGAGTGGCCTGCAGCACTGCTGATGATCCTGCCTGAGACGAAATGTGTGGTTTAGGGGAGCTGTGCCTGCAAAGTGGCTGCCACGAGCAGTGCCACCTCTCCTGTGCAGTACTCCTGTTGCCGGGCCTGTGTCCCCCCCAAGCTCTCTGCATGTGCAGAGGGCACAATATCCTCCAGGAAAAATGCCCATTTCAGTTCTGCAACCCTGGGATGTCCATGCTGCTGCCCCAGGGTTTGGGTGGCCCCACCTGAGAGCCCTGGGCTGGTTCCTCTCCTGCACCCCTGGCGGAGCTGATCCTTCCTCCACCACCGCCACCCTTTCTGCTTCTGCAGCCCCTTCCAGCAGCAGCAAAGTGTTTCCCATTTCCTATTTTTGAATAATTTTGAATAATTAAGCTGGAGCTGCTTGGTCTGGATTCCATGGACGAGGTCTCCAAACCGCACAGGACGCTGCCTGCGGTGCAGCACCGGTGCCGCAGTGTGTGCTGCACCCTGCAGCATCCCCTCCCACACACCCATTGAGCTCATCGCCTTTTGCCCTGAATGCAGCCAGTCTCCTGAAGGCTGAGACGATGCCTGGGCACCACCGGGGTGCATTTCCCAGGGGTGAGCCAGGAGCAGCACAACACCTGCTGCAGGGGCCCCATCCAGTTGCCCAGGGCCCCATCCTCTCCTGCAGCAGAGGGAAAGGAGGTGAGGATACAGCAGTGGGTGGGAGTAGGACTGCCATGTAGAGGCTGCACTGCAGGGGGGAAGGTGGGCGGGCAGGGAGGGGTGAAGGCTTTGTGCTCCCGTTCTCAAAGCAAATTGCATGGATTTGAGCTGGAATGCAGTGACTTTTCTGGCTGTGAAAGTAAGGCACATAAGCAGTTCACACACACAGCAGGTTCCTGTGGGAGAGAGCCAGCAGAAGCACGGGCTATGGGAAAGGTGATGTGGGGAAGGGACACCTTTGGGACACCTCAGGTGGCACGGCAACACTGCCCGCTGTTAGTCCAGCACAAGAAAAGCAGAGAGGATCTCTCCTTCAGTTCTCACCCTTCCCCTCCCCAGTGTGTTCAACGAGTGGGAAATGTCCAAGGATAAGTGGAAAGCAAAAAAGTGGAAAAAGTTTCTTTTTGTTGGTGCTGACCACAGGGGTTTTGGAAGGTCGTGGAGCCTCCAGCTCCATCACTCAGCTGGCTCCGGGACACTGCAGGCTGGCAGCTCCAATGGGATGTGCCAGGGGGAAGCTGGCGTGGAGTGGAGCCCCACAGTGCTGCCTGGGTGCCACAGCACGTGGAGGAGACGGGGCTGAGGAAGGGGCTGCCAGGGCCCCAGAGGTGGGCTGGGCTGGTGGAAGGCATCTCCCATGGCAGGTGGCCACGGGCTGCGGGCACCAGGCAGCAAGAACAGAGCTGTAAGCAGAGAAAGAAACCTCAGGGGTCATAGAAACTGGAGGAGGTTATGGAAACCTCTGCATAATGTGTCAGGCACAAAGGTGCCTCTATCACACACCCTTCCAGCCCCTGGGAGCAGGCACTGTGGTACCACCCTGACCTCCAGGAGCCCTGCGCATCCCAGCTGTGATGCAGACAGCACCACGCAGCAGAGCTGGGCCGTACCTTCCTGCTGCAGATGTGCTGCTCAAACCCTCCCAGCCCTCTCCAGATGCTCGTCCCTTCCCCTGCTCACCGTGCCAGCTGTGGGCACCATCTCCTCTGTGTACTTTTTTGGGTGCCAGCCATGCTGCTGACAGCAAGTGACTGCTCACACAGTCGCTTTCCCCTCCATCCAGCTGCACATCTGCATCTGGAGACTGGTGTCTTCACACATCTGGAGGTCTGTTCGCAACGGAGCCACGAAACCCACGGCTGAGAGCCGGAGGTCTCCAGGGGCTCCATTAGCAGGTAGGCACGGAGGTGGAGGGAGAAGCAGGAAAACCCTGCAGTGGGGCCCAAGCTCGTGTGGGTGGCTGATGTGATGTGCAGAGACAGCCTCGCATCTCCTGGCCAGGACCTGCCTCCTCCCCCAGGGGCTGCGGCAGGGAAGGCGGAGGGAGGAACGCCTTTAGTGGTGCAGGATGCTTGCCTCCATGGAGAGCAGCCTGGAGGCTCTCCTGGCCTGATCCCATCTCTCGAGGAGCCCACGAGTTGTGTGCCATGGGCACAGGGCAGGAGACAACGGCTCCGACCCATTGTCACTTGGTTGAGCGCTTGCCACCACGCGTGCTGGGGTTGCCTCGGGGAGTCTTCAGGCTAACAGAGGCGGGAGAGGTGGCTGCTGTTTGGGGATGGAGGCAGAGGAGATCAGCAGAGGAGAGAAAAACACTTCTTGAACAAGGCACGAAAGGCAGGAAAAAGCTTTGGCCCATGGTTAGGAAGGACTGGGGGTGGCAGGCAGCGGGCAGCAGCCCCATCGCCCCAAGGACCCCCAGGGATGGGTGGGCACGAGGCAGCACTGCGCACCGAGGTGGAGCCACCTGGGGAAGGGAAATACCACATCTCTGAAAGTGCTGGAAACCCAAATGGGACCCACATGCTAATTTTGGAGAATTGGGTTTGGACATCTTGTCTATAAAGCAGTTTGGGGTGCATAAAGGTGAAAATCTAGTTAGAGGGGATTGCTTTCAATGGAGACCAAGCTGGAATAAGGCACGTCTCAAGGTGGGAATAGTTCCAGACCTGCTGATGTAGGGACCCCAAAGGACGGCCTCACACTGTCATTTTATGGCACACAAGAGCAGTTCAGCACTCAGCCCCTGCACAGGGAGGCTGGGAGCTCCCAGGCCCCACCAGCCAGGCTTTCCCCCTCTTCCCAGCGCCTGCTGCTTTGCCATGGCCAATTGCCCTCATCGCAGCCTCTGATAAATGCTTAAAAGCTCAAATCACACAACCCCGGGCTATGAAAACAAAAAGGGTCCCGACATCCGCTAATAGCTGAGTAACCCCTGCAGCAAAAGCATGTAGTGCGGGGAAAGTGGTTTGCATCGATCGGTGGCTCCCCGCTGCCACCCGCTCCTCCTCTCGCAAAGCATCTCTGCCTGTGCCAGCACTGCCAAAAATGGGATAAAAGCACCAGAAGCACCAGGACTGAGGGGTTTGGGTAATGGCAGGACAGGGACGGTCTGTGGGGCTGAGTCAGTGTAAGTGTCACATCCCATAGAAGAGCCATCCTCCCCCCGCTCCCTGTTGCGTGTCCTGGTGATTTGGTCCATGGTCCGTGCTCGCTGGGGCAGCCAGCTCCCTGCTACAGAAGCTGCTGCTGGCAAAGGGCAGCACAGGGAACGCTGAGATCCCTGTGATGCTCAGCCCCTGGAGCATGAGCGGTTTGGACACCCGGGGGGGCAGTGAGGTGAATGTAGGTATGGGGGTGACGTGTCCCACAGCTGTCCCTGCAGGGAGGACCAGCTCCTGAGGCCAGGAGAAGCTCAGCATCTCTCCCATGCCGCTGCTTCCATGGAATGTCCTATGCCCAGCTGGGAAAGGTTGGTGGCTACCAATTTCCACGGTTTTGTGGCTCCCTGGCAGCCTACACACAGCATGGAAGGACTTGGGGGGCACAGGGAGGACACCAGTTTGAGCCATAGGGTCTTTGTTCCAGCCACAAAAGCTCACAGGGGTCTGCAGAAGCAGACATCAGGGGTATGCCTCCATCCAGGGGAGAGGGCTGAGCAGCTTGCCCTGCATCCTCCTTCAGCCTGGAAGGAGGATGATGAAGCAGGGGTGAGATGTGAGCCATAGAGTTGGGGACATCGAAGGAAAGTAGTGGGACAGAGCAGCTCAGGAGGCAGCTCTCTGTGTGGTGTCTGGGGAATCCCCACTGCAGGGTGTTGTGGGGCTCAGCATTTCCATGGCTTCCAGAGAAGCCCATGCAGACCTCTGGAGGGACGGCCTCTGCTGAGTGCTGCTCACAGAGGCACCACGTCCATTGTGGGGATGAGCTGAGGGTCTGCAACAATTGGAGCAGTACCAAAGATGCTTGCCCTACATACTGGGCATCTCCTATTAGAGACATGAGCTGGAGAGGCCGTCAATGTGATCTGGTCCAGCTGCCCTTATGGCTGCGTGTGTTGCTTACATCCCTGCAGCTCAGGCTGGGTTTGGGATTTTTAAAGTGCTGGAGCACTGGGGACTGCAGATCCCTTTCCTGAGCATCTCTCCCTTCTTCACTGCCTTTGTCTCTCTGTCTCTTTCTTCTCCCCTTGCCCCTCCACTCCCTCCATCTGACCGTGCCCCCCTCCCTGCATCCCGAGGAGGAGAGCAGGGATGCTGCAATTCCCAGGCACAGGTGCGCGGTCCCCGCCGCGCGCTGCCCCCAGGCACGGCCCCGTGCGGCCGCAGCTGACAGCCCACTGGAAATAATGTGTTGTGGCAGAGCGAGGCTCAGCAGACCACGAAGATCTGCTGGTGCGGGAGCTGCTCAGCAACCAGGAGCCGCAACGCCTGGCTCCCGGCTCCGCAGGGCCCTGTCAGCTCTGGGGATGCCTCTGCTGTGCCTAAACCTTCCTCCCCGAGCTCCTGGCTCATACACAGGGCACTTCCCCACCCCATCAGCATCTTTTCCCCTGCTCCTCCCCTTTCCTCTGTGTTGGGAGGTGGAGGTGGCTGCTTCGTGGAACTCCCCGTCCCCAGCTGGGACAGCTCCATGGCATCCCCGCACCTCCATGCATGGTGGAATGGTTTCTGCAGCAGCGCTGGAGGAGGATCAGGTGTGCAGGAATGGAACAACCAGTTCCAGTCTCCCAGCAAAGATTTAATCTGCCTCTGGTGTATAAACAGCAAATGTTTGTTCAACTGACCTGCAAACACACAGCGTGCGGCATGGCTCCTGCTCGGCCGCTCCGTGTTCCTCACCCTCAAATGGGGCGGGGGGAGAGGGTACGGCCCCAGCCAGGGCCCATGGGACTGCTGGAGCTGGGAGCGACGCTGGGGATGAGGGGCAGGATGCAGCCAGGTGCTGCGCCTTGCAGAGAGCACCCACCAGCACCGCATCCCTTCTGCTCCCCCAGGTACTGCGGCTCCCAGCCATGACGCACGCTGGTGTCCATCCCCAAGGACACGCCGTGGCTCGTGGCAGTGAACCTGCAGGAGGGGCCCCGAGCTCTGCCCTCACATCCCACTGAGATGGCAGAGATCAGCCCCAGCTGCTGCCAGCTCCGTGCCCTGCAGCTCCCTCGAAAGCCCCCGCGCCGTGCGGAGGCGTCAGGGCGGGCGATGCGGGTTCATGGCAAGGGGATGTTAGTGCCGGTTTTCTGCAAGATTACATCCCAGCAGCAGGGCCAGTTTCCAGCTCAACTGGCACAGTGTCCCCAAGCCTTGTTCTCTGCGTCTGTCGCAGGCAGGATGGTTGATGGCAGACCTCAGGAGGAGAGTGGAAAGGGTCCTCTGCAGGGAGTTCCCTGTCCTGATGTGCAAATACCTTCACTGTGCTCTGCAGAGGGGGAAAGTGATGCCTCACGGTCCTGGTGGCGAGGAGAGCAGGAAGCAGAGCAGAGCGTCCCAGCACATAGAGCATCCTCCAGCCCAACAGCCACCAAGTGTGGGGCTGGTGGCACTGTCCCCAGGGCCACCACAGCCACAGGGCATGTGCAGAGGGTGCGTGAGTGTTAACAATTCCTGGGACTCTGCAGCCTTGAAGCAGCCCTCAGGCACTGCAGCCGGGCTACAGCTGGGCTGGGCTGGGTGTGCACTGGTCCAGGGGGGAGAAGTGCCCATGGCAGCTTGGAGCGGACACCTGAACCTCCCTGGCAGCTCTGGTCCTGGCTGCCCAGCTGCGGTCCTCCCTTACCCCGTGGGCTCAGACCACATTTTTCCCAATGTCCCATGCTTACCCAAATGGCCCCAGTTGCCTGTGGTGGTCTGGAGATGGTGCTGCCCAGAACCAGCAGCAATGTCAGGGTAAAGTCAGTCTGCCTCTCCCCAGCAGGTCTCTCTGTCCAACCACCCTCTGTGACCATGGTGGTGTACGAGCAGGGCTGGGTAGGGCTGCACAGCTCACCAGCTCCCATGTTGTCTCCTTCCAGGGCACACAGCCGTTCCTGGGGAGGTGCTGATACAGGTGCTGAGCCCCTCTGTTCCCACTGGGAGCCATCTCCAGACACCCGCTACCATGTCCAAGGACGACGTGGGCTGCAAGCTGACCTCCGTCTACAAGCACAAGGAGAGGAAGCCAAAAAAGCCCCACTACATCCCGAGGCCATGGGGCAAGCCATACAACTACAAGTGCTTCCAGTGCCCCTTCACGTGCATGGAGAAATCCCACCTGTACAACCACATGAAGTACAGCCTGTGCAAGAACTCCCTCTCCCTCCTCATCGAGTCTGACTGGCCCTACAAGAAGGGCAACCTGCTCCACCCGGAGCTGCGGCTCCTGCACGCCACCGAGGCCACGCGCCTGCGCGGGCGGCGGGACGAGCCGGAGACCTGCGACTCCTCGGCCACGTCCGCAGGGCCGGGCAGGACCAAGCAGACCCCTGGCAGGGATGGCCACGAGGAGAAGGCGACGCCGGGGGTGGAGATCCTGCCCGCTGAAGGGGCTGGAGAAGAAGGTGGCCCGTTCCAAGAGGAGGAGGAGGAGGTGGCTGGCCTCTTGAGGCAGATGGATGCGGGGGAGAAGAAGGAGAAGAGCGAAGAGGCAGGTTGCCAAGGTGACCCAGCTGAACCAGAAGTGAACGCTTTGGTCTTTGGTTTCAAGAACAAGAGAGAGAAACCTTGCAAGGAGGTGGAGCCTGACTTTATCATCACGGATGTCTTCTCCCTCAAGAACCATGTCATGAAAAGCAGGGAAATGGCCTCCCCAGACCTGGAAGCTAAGCCAAAGCATTGCAAAGTGCCAAAGAAATGCCTGGCCAGCGGCGGGATCCTCATGGAGCAGTGGAAACTGGTGGCAAATGGGCAAAGGAGGAACACACCTGAGGTCTCCCCACCTTGTACCGACAGCAACATCATCCCATGCTACCCCCCTCCCGCCTACAGCGACTACCACGAACCTCAGGGCCTCAACCTCTCACTGCTGGGCATCAACTACCCGCTGAACCCCAGCCTGTTCTCCTACCTGAGCCCCACCATGGCCAACAGCACGACCACACACCCACACCTGGCTCAGCTGCCCTTCCTGGCCTCCACGGCCCAGCTGATGCACCCGCATGCCTCCCACTTCCAGCCCCTGCAGAGCCCGGAGCGCTCAGCCTTCCTCCCTCGCTTCTACTACCCCCTGCTCTTTGAGCACACCTTCGGCTCCAGCGAAGGCAAGATGTCCTCGGGCAAGCCGGAGGCCCAGCAGCTGGTGGGCTCTGTCATGCCCACACCTCCCCAAGGCAAACCCCCCAGCGAGCCGTCCAAACCCGGGCTGCTGAAGGTGCCGGTTCTGAAGACGAGTTTCCCTTGGCCCAAAGGTGGTAGAGAGGAGCCAGCCCCTGAGCTCAGCCATGGACACGTGCTGGGGCAGGAAGAAGAGAAGTGGCTGTCCCAGGAGAAGGAGAGCAACCCAGACCTGGGCCTCAACAGCCTGCGCAAAAAGCCAGCCACCAACATCTTCCAAAATCTGGTGGGGATGAAGGACAGCGCGTTTGCCCCCAGCAGCATCCAGAAGGCAGAGCTGACAGCAGCGACCTGTCTGGAGACCAGCAGCCCTGCAGGCAACAACCTGAAGAGGAAGCTCCCTTCCAATGACCTGGATTTGATAGGATCCGAAATGCTGATGCCTGGAAAGCTCAGCTACCAGAGCAGGTAAGGTGCCTTCAGTCTGTCTCTCCCCCACATCTGGATGGCCCTAAACACCACCTTCGTACCCCGCTGTATGCCTGACCACCCCTTGCCTCCAGGGGCTCTAAGGGCTCAGCTCACCCAGCTGGGTGGGTGCTCCACCCAACACCCACACAGAGCAGCACTTTTGGCCCTCCAGGACCCGAGCAGCCTTTAGGTGCAACCTGGGCTGTGCCACCACTCGCTGTCCCTTGATTTCTGCCATTTCACAGAGCCAGAAGCAATGTGGGGTCTGTGCAGTGCGGACCTGCGCTCCCCAGGCACCAGGGAATCTCCTTTTGGGTCCCCAAATATCTCACAGTTGGTGGAACAATTGTTGCCTATTTTTAAACATTTGCATTTGCATTCCTTTGATTTGCCTTCTGGTTTCAAAGCCCAGAGGGAGGGTCACGCTTCCAAACGTTTCCTTTTACCCGGGGCTAGAAATGTGCACAGCTCCTTTTTGCGAAATTTCAGCTCCTCCCCTGATTGTGCAAGTCCAGCTGTGGCTCCAAGAAAAATGTCACCGTAAAAACCACAGCTTCTGGCACCCAGAGGAGCTTTCTCTGGAGAAGCACTTTATGCTTTTCCATCTCCACTTGCCAACCCCTTGTTCTCAGGTTGGCTGCACAGATCCTCTGCAGCTGGACACACGTCGGTGCACGTGTCCACCTGTCCCCTGGTGCTCCTGAGAGAAGCCAGGTGTGGCCAGCTGAGGAGGCATCGCTCACCTGCACAGTCTCCCCAAAGCAGACTGGTCTCTGCATGTGCTGGGGGGAGGCACAAAACAGCCTGGTTTGGGGTCCATCTACCTTCTGGGGGAACAGCAGCGGGTCCAGCCAGAGCTCCGCACGCTCAGACCAAAGCCCTTCCTGGAAGGTCCTGGCAGCAGGCAGTGGAGGAACCCGTGCTGGACCCGCAGATGCTGGCCCTGGACACACTCCAGTGCTCTCCCCAGTCATTGTATCCATTTCTTTTTTGCAGTGCTGCAAGGGCCAACACCGGCCACATCTCCCGGGCCCTGGATCACTGGCACATGGACGTCCTCGCAGGCTGGCCTGAGGAACTGGAGCGGGGCAAGGACTCTGAAGTCCTGCCCTCTGCGGGTGCTGCCCCAGACCACAGCCTCTGCAAGCAGAGCAGACCACAGGAGACCTCTGCCACCATGACAGACCCCGAAGCCACAACCGTGCTTATCGGGGACCTGTCCAAAACCTTAGAGGAGTACCAGGAGGTGGAGAAGAAACTGTCTGATCTGGCAAAGGAGGACACTCCTGCGCAAAAAGAGCTGAGGGACCAGCTGGTCAAAATCCGGAGGGAGCTCTACCACATCCACCAGGCTCTGGAGAAAGCCAGCAAACCCCATGAGGGGCCCCTGGACCTGTCGGTGAAGCGGTCCTCCGACGGCCCAGAGAGGTGCCAGCAGGCCAAGAAGGAGCCGTGTGGGATGGGCCTGGGAAGCGAGAAGCTCCATGGCAAGGACCAAGGGGCCCTCACCAAGTGTTCGGCCGCGGGTGAGGCTGCAGATGAGGAGGGGCTGCCCAGCTGCCTCCTGGAGGCCGAGAACAAAACCATCGACCTGCTGATCAAGATGAGCCGCTCCGAGGGCCTCCGGGCGTCCTCCTCCGAGCCCCACCTGGGCGCCGTGATCAAGGCCGAGGTGCTGCCGCTCACCGTGCCGCTGGAGCTCCGGCACGTCATGGAGCCCTACTACAGCCGCACCACCAAGTGCGAGGCGGACTCCAGCGTCCTGCTGTGCTCTGACGGCAGATCCAGCACCACACAGGGCCCTCAGCTCCCCATCGCCACCGAGGACGGGCCCCTGGGCTGCCGGGCCATGCAGCGCTCCCTGTCCTGCGGCCTTCCCAGCGAGACGGACGCGGTGTGTGTCCACAGCCCTCTGCATGCTGACCCCTAAGCCCACCTTGCTTGAAAGCTCCTGGATCTCACCAGCCACCTCATGCTTGACCTTCTCAGCGTCTCACCTCACCGCTCTTCCCGCTCCCCACAGATGAAAACTTCACCACTGCCTGACTCCACCAAGCATAAGAACCCAGGCCCTCTCCCCACCGCCCTCCTGGGCTCTGCATGCTCAACAGCCTCAGCTCCTGGGCCTGGAGCTCCCTGGGCCTGGAGCTCCCCTTGGCAGGGAAGTCACTGGCAGGCAAGAAAAGAAAGCTGCTAAAAGCACCAAGCTTCCAGCCAGAGGCTCACCCAATCCTCTCATCAGACTCTCAGGGACTTCTGCAACCCATCTCCCATGCCAGGGAGCGACCATGAACTTGGGCTGTAAGAACAAGCCCGGGTCCAGATGTGGTTGTGCTCAAAGAGACTGTGGCTGTCACCTTCGTAAAGAGCAAGGCCATGGCTGCTTCGTCCCATGGTGGCTTCAGGGCCGCAGCAGGGAATCAGTTGCCCAGATGGACTGACCCAGAGCTGAATGCTTCCCGTGCTGTAGATATAAGAACATCCTCCCAGCCACAACGGCAAGAAGATGCAGGAGCCACCCTGCCTCACCCCGGAGCTGGTGCTGAGCTCTGTCGAGGACTTGCCATGCACGGGGACTGCTGGCAGCAGGGACACATTCCCACCCGCAGCTCTCCCGCTGTCTGGCTCTCTCTCCTGCCTTTACACAGAACTGACTTTCCCTTCCTCAGTCCCCGTGGCCACTCCTCACGCAGACATGATGCACGTTCCTCACAAAGGCCCATGTCCCTGAGGGTACCACCTCCAGAGCTCCTGCCCACTAGTCCTAATCCCCCAAATGATGATAAATGGGACAGCAAAATGGGTGAGATGGTGGTGCTACGAGCCCCAAGGCTCCAGGGACAAAGATGATGAAAACTGTGAAGGGGCTTTGGGACACGAGGCCACTTGGCCTGTCTCAAGCTGGAATGACACTGAGCAGCCGCTCCTCAGCCAGAGCACCATAGAGCCAGGCTGTCCTCTGCCACCACGCTGGGCTCAGGAGGTACCCATGCCCAGGCCAGGCTCTTTGTTGGGCTTCCTCCCACCATGGCAGACAGCACGTGCTCTCCTCAGCCCTTTTCTCCCATCCGCGTGCCCAGGTGGGGTCACCTGTCAGCACCCAGGGCCTTCAGCTTGGTGGCTCAGCACTGCATTGAGAGAACCCAGACTGGGTGGGAGGGCAGGGCAATCAGGACAGCCAGCAAAGCCCCAGAGAAGGGGCTGGGCAGCACAGCGACGGAGCTTCAGGCACTGGCTCTGCTGTGGGCACAGAGTGGACAATGCTGCTGCGGGTGTCTGAAGGCAAGCCCCCATGTGCAGCCCCCCAGGTACTTTGATGGACCCAGGCAACAGAAAGAGCTGTCTCTTCTCTCCTGATTGCTCTCTGGACTAAGCTTCCACCTTGTCAAGGGGGTTATTTCTTGCTCAAGGACTTTGCTCAGAGCACACAGGTCTCCTCTCTGGAGGGGGGAGTGCAGCGGGACATTGCAAAGGAGAGCACTGCTGAGCTCGGCTCAGCACCACGGCTCCAGTTCTCCCCAGTGTCCTGCCTGTCCCAGCACAGCCCTGGCTCCACAGGACTAGGGGTGGTCATGAGGCCCAGTCACAAGAAACCCCAGAGCCTGGGGGCAGGATCCTCAATGTGGAGCACAGGGCAGGTGGAGCTGGCCCTTTCTTTCTGGCTTTGAACAGCTCTCCATACCAAGCACCTTGCTCACATCATCCACTCCGCCTCTCTCCAGCCTCTTCTGCCACCCTGTGCCTCTCCATCACCGCGTGCCCCTGCTGCCACCCCTCCCTCCCACCTCCCTCAGCCCACAGATCCCCACCCCCTATCCCAGGGCTCTTTCCCCACACCAACTTCTTCCATGCTCAGTGCACAGCAGGGGACAGAAGCTGGAGCCCTGTTCTCCTGTGATACCCACCCCTGCCCACCCAACCTGACTTCTCTGAGCAAGAACACAACTTCTGGGTCACTCTGCCTGCCCTGGACCCCATCTCCTCCCAGCCCTGAGCATCACGTTGTATTTCCTAGCAGATGTTGGGCATCTTGGAGGTCTGAGACACCAGCGGGGGAGCTGGGCTCTGTGGCCTCTGGGCTTCAGCAGGAGGTCAGTGCCCAGACCACCAGACAGTGCTGCCTTTCCCCCCTTTCAGCTGATGCCTCCCTGCCCCAGCCCCAGCTCCATCGCCGCACCCCACGCTGGGACCCACCCTGCTCGCCAGTGCCCGGGGCAGCAGCCGGTGCCCGCAGCCCTTGCTGCATCGCTCGCGGCCTCTCCCGCCTCCGCAGAAAGCCTGGGGGCAGGCAGGAGGTAGAGGCCAATCACACACTATTTATTGTTCACAGTTCTACGAATGTACAAAATGAAAACCAAACCATTAAAGAGAAAAACCTCCGAGCAGGGCTGCTGCCGTCTGCTGTGTTGGTGCCGAGGGCATGCTCTCAGGCACTGTGGCTCTCTCCATCCCAGAGCTGTGCACCTCTGGGTTCTGAGGGCTCGGGATGAGCCATGGGTGGGATGGGGCCAGGCGCTGGCACTGGCTGCACACAGTATTTATGTGGGTGGGTTTCTTCTGCTGGGTCAGCACTAGGACCACACCTGCTCATTGCTGGCAGCACGGCACCAGCATCCCTTCTTCCCCAGTGCTGGTGCAAAATGGAGAAAATGGAGCAGAATGGAGAGGGTGTGGGGTTAAGTCCCGTGTCCTCAGTGCCACCCAGCCCTGTCCCCTGTTCCAGTGGTGCCAGGGGCATCCCACAATGGGGCAGCTCCCCTCCTTGCCCCACCTGGGACACCCCTCTGCTCATGGCACCACTCCAGCTCCAAAGGTGGAAGCATTTACCTTTGCATTTAAATAATGGATGGGAGTTGAACTACCAGGGTGCCTTATCCAGGCTGCAATCTGCAGCCCGGGGGCCCTCAGCCCACTCCAGCGCAGGGCCCATTACACGGCTATTTGGTCACCCTAAAGGCATCTGATGCTGGCCATTACCCACCCGTTATGGCCGGCCCACCCGATTGCCATCTTCCTTGGTCATGGTTGACCAAAGCCTCCCCACTCACACATCCCCCCAAGTTTCCTGCAGTCCCCATCACCTGCTGGAGGACCCAGCTAAGTGAGGCTGAATTCCTCCCCGGTCGCTGCTGCGGGGCGGGGGGACACAGGGTCATAGCAGGTCCTGGTGCAGAGGAGAGCTGTGGATGGAGCTCCTGGTCAATGGAGCTGCACGGCTTTTATGGGTTTCTTACCCCAGGTGGGTACAGCTGCTCCTGCTCAGGTATTCCTTCTCCTCCGGGTTCAAGAGCAAAGGACAGCTCAGGAATGGAGGGGGAGAAAGTTTCCTACGAAACAACCCCCCAGGGGAGGCTTATCTCAGGCAAGGAACAAGACTCCAGGGTTCCTTGTGCAAGAGGAGGTTGCTGCTCTCTGCATCCCACTGCACAAGGACGTAGCCCTGGCATTGCTGGGAGCAGAGCTCCCACTGGGTGGGATTGCTGCACCCTGAGCCACTTTTCCAGCCATGGAGGCTTGGCTGTGAGCAGGGAGCATGGCCAGCAGCAAGCAGAGGTAGACACAACCCAGCTCAGGGGGATGGGCCTGGAGCATGGTGGATGCCCAGCAGGTTGACACAGCAGTCAGCAGTCGGGGGATGTCACGGTGCGGTGGGACCCGTGTGCGGCGTGGTCACGGTGCTGGGCACTCAGTCGTAGCGGTGGGCTCCCAGGTGGAACCAGCTGGGCACGAGAAGTGGTTCCTGCCCAGCTCAACCAGTTCTCTCCTACCACGACACGGGCAGGCCAGAGCTCGGAGCAGTGGAAAGTTACTGAACGTGGACTGAAGAAGGGCCAAGGTCAGCAAGGAGACTTCTGAGCAGACGTGTGAAGCTGCAGAGACAACCTGGGGCAGAGCAGCTCTGTCCTGGGCAGGAGGGGGCAATGAGGTGGGCAATGAACTGCAAGCTGAGGGCAGGCAGTGGTACCAGGTTGGGAGGGCTCTGGAGCTGGGATGACACATAGTGAATTGCCCCAAAGGGGCTCCAGCCCACCCCATGCTTCCTGCCTAGGGAACAGGGATGGGAAAGGCATGCACGGTTTTCTGTCTGCAAGATGAGTGCATGCTGGGGGAAGTTTCACAACAGCCTTAAGAGAGGAGCAGTGGTCGTTCTAGAAGCATGGAGGAAAGTGTCCTAGAAGCTACTGGCAGTGCCAGGAGGGAACACCATCCCTTGTGTCCCCTCCTTGGTCTTCTCATCTCCACACTTCTTGGAAGCATCTGCATGCTCGGAGCACACAGGGCAGGATGCAGACCCCCCCACCTCCACCCACCCTAAAGCAGAAATGTCCCCAGGGCTGGTGGCATGGCTCCTGAGCTGCTAGGATAAGGGTTGTATTCCCCATCCCCTCCATGTGCTGCTAGTGTGGGCAAGCGAGCAGGGGGAGCCGGCCAGCCTTCTCTGTTCTGTGGGAGGAAAAAGAGTACAAAAGGCTACAGCATTTCCCTGCTGCATTTCCTCCCCAGCCCATCCATTATTCCGATCGGAGGTTTCCTCTCCCAGCTCCTGGATGCCTCCAAATGGATGTGAAGGGATTGTTTCCCTGGGTGTTTGCCCAGGGCAGAACCACTCTGGCTTTGGAGTTGGATAAAAGGCCCAGAGAGTGAAGCAGGGAGGGTTTAAGTACTTCAAAGTGATGTTGGGAGCATGCAGGAGAGCCGCAGTCTGGCTCGGGGGCACACGATCCCCAAGGGCAGCCTGGAAGAGCAAAAGCGAGAGTAAGAGTGAGAGAAAGAGCGAGAGCGAGAGCAGGACTCCCTCGGGCCTCCCTCTGCTCCAGGGGATGCAGGTGATGCTGGGTAACACCCTAGGAGCCACCCATGGCCCAGCGCTGGGCTCCCACAGCCTGGGAACAGATGAGGAAGGGGTGGCAATGGGGCCAGGCAATGGGGCTGCCCCCACAAGGAAGGGGATTTGTGCCAGTGCCCACTGCATTGCGCTGCTTTGGGCTCAGACTCAGCAGGGAGCTGGATGTCCTGAACAGGATTAACTTCCTAATCCTCCGGTGAGCCTTGTGAGAGTGAGGGGCTGTGCAGGAGGAGCAGGGCTTCCCCGTCGCTCTGCCAAAGCAGCTCAGCCCCTAGCAGACACTGGAGAACCTTCTCCACAGGTTAGCTGGCTGGCAGCGGGGGCTCTGGGGTCTCACAGGTTGGACACACTGTCTGGGGGCCAGGAGCAGGGCAATTTTAGGATTTCCCATCCAACACTCTCATGGCAGTCCCGGACACCGCTGTCCCACTTTGGATTTGTCTGAGAACAGTCTCAGCTTTCAACCAAAATCTCCCCAAGGTGACACAAATCCTCCACGGCCACCCGTGCCCCCTGACCCTCTCTCCAGCCCCTCACGCATGATCCAGATGGGTTTGGATTTTTTTTCACGACTCTACATCTAGGTAGTGATCCTACAGGACAAGCCACCCAGCATGTGTGTGCAGTGCCAGGCAGGTGCTGTGCCCATCCCCTGGGCATGGGGACTTCCCTTGGGGGCACTCAGAGCTGATGGCCCTGGGCAAGGGGTGGGAAAACCCCAAGGGGAGAAGGTCCCTGCTAATGCCTGCCAGTGTCACGTTCCAGGAAAGCCTGAATTGCACCCAAGCTCTACTCTGCCTGGTCCATCTCCAGTGCTGGCAGCCGGACCATGCCCCCATCTTTGAACCCTGCAGCTCCCGGTGTTGGCGTAGGCATGGGCTGCACCATGACACAGGGGTCTCCCGAGGTCCAGGGGTGGCTTAGAAACGGGTTGTGACAGAGGCACGGTCCTGGAAAGGTGAACGGGAGCCCCAGGGCCAGGCTGTGTTTGTTTATCCTGGTGATGGAGCACACAACAGTGAAACAAAAGGTCAGACCCTGTTGCCCTGGGAGATGGTTTTTGAAGCTGCCTACATCCTGCTGGGGCTTGGATGGAGTGGCCCCAGCGCTTGTCATGTCAGGTTATTTTTGTAATTTTGTCTGGTAATAGGTCTGAGGCAGCCCTCCAGATCCTGTGAGTTTCAGAGACGCATTGATAGGATCAGAAGGGCCCCAAGCACTGAGCCAGGAGCTCCCAGCCCAGAGCTCCCAGGGACCCAACCGCCTCCTTTGTCCAAGCATCCCAAAAGGTGGTGAGAGCCCGATCCAAACTTTGTTATCGTTGGCTCATCTGAGTAATGGACAGACACAAACATTTTTAAGCCTGGGGAAAGCCTTGGCCTTATTTAAGCTGGATGCTCTGGGCTCATTCCTTGGCTGTGGTGGACCCTGCACCATGCAAAGCTGGTGCTGCTGGGCAGCCTCTGAGCAGTGTCTTGCAGACAGGACCTGGCTGGTTCTGCTTTTACTCCTCACTGTCTTTGCTTTGAGCTGAACCAACACACGCCACCTCCAGCCCTGCACAGCAGCATGGAGCCAGGGCTGAGCCACATGGAGACCAAGAGCAGGGCTCTGTACCGAGAGCTTCTCCATTGGACCTGAGACCCTGGCTCTGCAAAAATCCCCCATCTCCTCCCCTGAGTGGTTACACCGAGGCATCCAACCACACACAGCCCAGGCTGGGAGCACACAGGGAGCCATGAGAAGCAGGGAGATAAGGAGAGTCCTGATCCGAGGTGTAGGAGCGTTCTTGCCCCAAGCTGTCTCAGGTGCAGTGTATCACCCCTTTGCCTGGACCTCTGCATAAAAGCCCCAAATTGTTGCTGCACCTGTGCACCTTGAGGCCTCTCCTCCACTGGTCCTGGAGGAAAGGCACCTTCTGCCTGGGCATGAGACCAGCAGGGAATAAAAACTGCGAGCACCAGCCCTTGTCTTGCTGCTGCTGGTTGTCAGCACCAGAAGCTGTCATGTTTACCCACACTCGAGGGCAATCGTCCGTCACTAACAACACAACACAACACCCTCAGCCCCACCGCCCGAGGGAGCAGGACAGAGCCAGCAGGAGGGCAGCACCGCTGGGCACAGATGGGCAGCACCGGGACATCAGGACAAGAGGTACGAGCTGGGCTCCCAGCCACACTGGGCTGTGCTGGGGACAGGGGCAGGGCCCTCCTTCAGGGCTGAGGCCTGTCAGCGAGCAGCTCAGCACACATCCCTGGGGGCTGCTGGCAGCTTTGGGTGCCCAGCAGCAGGGGAGTGAGGTGGATGCTTCTGGTGTTGGGTTTGTGGCGGTTGGCACTCAGCTTCCTGGCTGGTAGCTTGGTTTCTCCAGCTGTAAAATCCAGTTTCTTGCATTTTGAACTCTATTCAGGAGGATGTCCCCTGGCTGTAGCATTGCTGGAGGGCCGGTGGAGGGCTTGCTTCCACCCAGCAGGTCCCTGCTGCCACAGGGCAAAGCCCACTTTCCTCTGCACGTAGGGAAGAAGGTGGAAAGCTGCACCCGAGCCTCAGATCCAGCAGAAGCTGGATTCCCTCCGTGCTCACGCTCATTCTCACTATCATGTAGTTGCATTTGATATCTCTGCAAATATTCAGGGAATGATTTTTCAGAAGATTGTAATATTTGCATTTGGGAAGGGCGGTGTGCACCCAGTGTGCCTGCGCCCCGCACAGCTCTTCAGCTGTTGTCCTGCAGGCAGCAGAGACCAGCTAACAGCAGCCAGTCAGGGGACACACGACAATCAAGGTGGAGCAGAGGTTTGCAAACAACTCAGAACAGCTGAGTGTGTCCTTTGTAATAATCACTATGACCAAATTTAAAGCAAAGTTAACTTCTGCCTCACCAGGACCTGTAAGAAGGCCACGCTTCTCTCAGCAGCTCCCGCTCGTGTTAGGGTACAGACAGGAGCAGGGCTGTGGGGTCCGTGGTTGGAGGATCATTCCTTAAACCTCTGGCTGTAAAACAGAGGAAGAGTGGGCAAAAGAGAGGTTGTGGTTCTCATGGTGTCTCTCACATCTGAAAGAAAGCGTAACTTGTTTCTGAAACGTTTGTGGAGGCTGGAGGTGTCCATCAGAGCAACACCTCCCTTCTTCCTGCCAAGCCATGAGCTGTTTCAGGAACACATGTATCTGGGCGGAAAGGGGCTGCCCTTAGCAAACACAGGCACTGGCCAAGGGTGGAATCTGACCCGCATGGGAGTGGAGGGAGAGTTGTCCTCAGGCATGTGCTAGCAGGGACTGGGCATGGTTTGGAGAGGTGTGGCTTACAGGAAACAGGGACCCTATTTCTTGTAAGCCCACACCCCTTTTCGGTTGTAGATCCATCTTTCCACCCCTTCAATTTTTGTGCCATTGTCCCTGCTTATATTCTGAGCCCATAATTAGTGGGCAGGGCTATGATCTGGTCTCTGTTGCACTGGGGTGAATCTAGCCTCGCACCAACACCTTGGTCTTGGGTAGGCAGCAAGAGCCTGAGCTCAGAGCATGTCCCCAGGGGTGGCACCAGGCAGGGACAGTTACCACTGTCTCCCTACCACTTACTCCAAACAGGGATGAGAGACTCATCATGGGAGACCAGCCAGCAGAAGGAGAAGCTCCTGAAAACCCTCCACACCCTCCAGCTGAAGTCAATCGCCACGCTCCAGACAGCCAGCCCGCTGCTGAGCAGCTGGCGGGGCATGGGCATGGTGACACAGCACCACGTCCACCAGCTGGCAGACAAGACCAAAAGCCTGTGTAGAGACCTGGACAACATTAAGAACCTCCTCCACTACTGCCAGGACAACCTGGTCCGGCAGATCCCCAACCCCACCAGCAGCCGCTATGGGGGTGTGAGTGGAATCCACTGCTCCCTGGATGGCTCCATCTATGTGACAGCTGAGGGTGCGCCCTGGGTCCATGTACTCAGCAGCACAGGCCAAACACTGCGGTCCCTGCCCTGCCAGCAGACAGGGAGGGAAAGTGGCAGTTTCTTGCCAGAGGATGTGACTGTGACTCGGGCAGGAATGGTGGCTGTAGCTGACATGATAAACGGAGCAGTCTGGGTCTTCAACCCCCACACCAGCCCCTGCAAGGGGGAATGGATAAAGGTCGGGAAGGTCGGCTCCCCCAGGGGCATTGGAGTAGACTCCACAGGCAGGATCTTAGTAGCAGACTATGCCCAAGGCCAAGTCCACAGCTTTGCACTGGACCGTGCCTTCCAGACACAGCACATCCGCTCGGTGCCCAACCTGCAGGGACCTCGCTATGTCAGCCCGGCACCCAACGGAGGCTTCGTGGTAAGCGAGGAGTGCGGAGACGTCAAGGTGTTCACGAGCAGCCATAAGCTCCTTTGCTCCCTCAGCAGCAAATACGGACACCAGTTTGGCAACCCGGCGGGGGTGTGTGTTGACGCAGAAGGCAGCGTCGTGGTGGCAGACGAGCAGCACCGCAGCGTCCACTTGTTCCCAGAGAGCGGGGCTCCCGTCTGCCTGGTGTCCGCAGGGCTGCGGAGGCCGGCCGGCGTGGCCTGCTCCTCCTTCGGGCACCTCTTCGTGGCAGACACAGGCGAGAACTGCATCAAAGTCTTCAAGTACCACGTGAGGCCCCGCCAGCCCTTGGGCAGCCTGTGACAACCCCCAGTACGGGGCCGGTTCCACCACAACCCTGCTGAGCTTTGGGTCTGCTGGTGGGTCGCAGAGCTGCTCCCACAGCCAGGCATCTCCCCACACCCAACCACCGTGCTGACATCCACCTTTCCCAGATGGCAGAAGCAAGGACTCAAGCAGCAAAGGTTCAGCTCTGCGCTTCTTGGATCCGCCAGAGTAGCTAAAGAAGGACTGAGTTACTCAAAACCCAGAGGGGTGGGCATGGCACTGTTGCCCAGGGCAGGGGGCACGGCCCCAATGCCGGAGCTCAGGGAGCGCTGGGACACCGCTCTCAGCCGTAGGNCATGGTTCTATAAAAAATGGTCATGATTGGTGTCTTGGAAACTTGTTATCACCATCCCCTTGTGTGTCTTTTCAAAGATGAAGTAATTGNGTTCTATAAAAAATGGCCATGATTGGTGTCTTGTAAACTTGTTATCACCATCACCATTGAACCTCATGAAGTTCAACAAANNNGTCTTTTCAAAGATGAAGTAATTGTTTCTCTTCCACACACACCCATCCTATGTGGCCACACTTCCACCTTCCTGATGTCCATGGCAGCAGGAGGGGTAAGGTCAGGCCAGAGCTGGCCTTGCAGGAACCTTCAGAAGGGTAAAATAAAGGTAACAAATTCCGTGCTGCATTCCTGACCTCTACAGGGAAGCGGCACCACTGCACGGTGCGCTGCCTGCGTGCACGTCCCACTGCTGGCACTGCCCTGGGATGGGGCTTCAGGGAGACATGCAGCTATCAGCAGGGAGCGGGCAGGGTGGTGGCAGGGGACAGAAGGCGTTGTCCCCTCCTGCTCCAGCTGTGGCAGGGCAGGCCGACCCGCGGCTCTGAAGCCTCTGGGAACCCCCAGGAGTTGGCCTGGCTCTGTCCTGTGCTCCGTGCCCCAACGCTGACAAAGGCACCCAAGCCCTTATCCCTCATCCCAGCACACCCCGGTGGGTGCCCCTTTTCCCTGCCGACCCCACAGCCTGCAGCAAGGCTCCAGCACGAGGGCACGAGCACCGCTGGGTGCTGGGGAGCGAGGAGAGGAGCCGCCATGAGGCCCCGGAGCTGAGGCACTGTGGCCACAGGAGATAGCAGGGCT
>WBMW01002262.1:23859-90535 GCA_013396635.1 Penelope pileata
GTGGGATGGGCTGGGGGTGGGCTCGGGGAGCTGAGAGGGCTTTTCCAACCTCAGTGATTCTGTGATTCTCTGCTGCCTGGACTGCCCCATGTCACCTTAACATATGAGCAGGAGACGCTGGGTTTTTGGCTCTAGAAAGTCTGTGGAAGGTAAAAGGAAAACTCACAGAATAGGAGAGGTGAGGATAAGAAGTGTTTCTCCCTCATGACAAGTTTTGCTGGATGACTGTGGCTGTCTCTTTAAAAAAAAAAAAAAAAAGTGAAAAATAAATGTGTGAATTCAGAGTCAGTTGATAACTCTTCTCCCAGGAGTCCCCTGGGTGGACAAACCTGCGAGCTGTGCAGGGACACCGGGCACCTCCTGCAGTGCTGCTCTCAGCTGTGACATCTCTTGGGGGAAAAACGCAGCTTTAAAAAGGTATCTGTGCTACGTGACTGGTGGTGGCTTTGTAATTAAAAGAGAAATGCCGGGAAAATACCCCTCAAGTGCTTATTTTCATCATTTTTCTCATGGGTTTTTACAATATCCAGCTCAAATTTCAAGTTTTTAAAGCATTCCATCGTTAGTAAACCTAACTTGTAAGTTTTTGGTACTGCGGTGTAGCTAGAATGTTATCCCTCTAGCTAAACTCATTTTAAAGAATTTCTGAGCGTGTGTGTTCAGGTACATTCCCAACATGGTCAGTCTGGTTTTTCTTTTTTTTTTTTTTTTAAATGTTGTAGCCCCTGTATTTATATTGCTTGTTTCCTTTTAGCTGGGAGTATATGTGAGTGTTAGCAAAAAGAGAATGCTTTCTCAAACCTGAAGCGAACTGCAGTGTTAAAAGAGAAATGTGAGATGTAGGGACAGGTTTTATTTTAGAATTTTTTAGGGCCAGTCTAATTAATTGCCTGTTAGCTGATTTCATGAGTTCCCTATGCATTTTGGGAGCAGCTCTGATAGAGTGTGTGTCCCTGCTCATCTTCATGATCTTCCAAGGAAAAAAAAAACCCCAGCCCAACCATCCCAATCTTGGTTGGTTCAACAGAAGCAAGGGATCAGCGGGTGTCCTGTTTTTCAGTCCGTTTGGGTCCAGCACTTGTTGGGCTTTGGTGACAGACTGGTTGTTCAGCAGGGCTGCAAGTCTTTTGTCTTTCCCCTGCCCGCCATCCTGCACCTTTACGGCCTCAGGATGTCACATCTGCCATTTTTCTACAATTCTTCTGATACATCTTTCCACTTCCCTTCCCAGTCTGCTGGAGGCTTGAAGCCCTTTAGAAAAATACACATTATTTCAGGTTCTCCTGAGATCCTGCCTGCTCGCAGGCTCCAGGTCCCTGCAGTTATCCCTCGGTCAGGGTGGAGGAGATGTCAGGCTCTCCCTCGGTGCCTGCAGGCACTGCGTTCAGCAGCCAGCAGGATGCCCCCGAGCACCCTTACACGGGGCTGAGGGGGAGCACCGGGGTGAACTTTACAGTGAAAGGGAGCGTTCAGTCCCAGGAAAACCTTACACCACACAAACACAGCAATGCGGTGCTTTTCTGGTCAGAGGACCAAAGCAACTTCACCGTTCTGCCTCGAGGGGCTGACAGCTCATCCGTGAGCAGACGTCTCCCCCCGTATTTCACAGGGCTGTGGGTCTGGGAGTAGGTTAACACCTGTTTGGTGCTGCTGCCCCATTGCCCACTGTGTGCCATAGCAAATTGCCAGGTGCTGAGATTTGCTAGATCGGTTGTCCTGTATTAGAAAGAGAGGAAAGAAGCAAAACCACGGGGAGCTGTGCGCTGTGCATCCTCTGTCCATGTTATAAATACACTGTGTTTCTCTTTCCAACTGACTGGGTCCTCGCAGAGGAGCAGCCTCGGGGGCCTGTGGAGTTTTCACATCTCTAACAAAGCACTGAAGGACAGAAAAGGACAACGGGCGCCGGATGCTGATTGTTCTGTGCCAGCTCCCTCCTTACAGCAATTATAGTTCTGTTAGAAACCTCCACCTTATTTAAAGAGACATTGTCAACTGCCCTGAAGCTCCTTTTAATAAAGGTCTTCTAAAGCCATTGAGATGTTTTCTTAATGACGTGACGAAAAATATATCCAACAAGGAACATTGGTAGAGCAGGGATGCGTCCCCTGTTTTGGGGTCTTGCAGCTAATGAATGAAACCACCATGTAAACTTTAATCAGCTTATCATTGTAGTCCATTTGCAGCGAACTTCTTGTCTTTGTTTCCAGATGAGGGCAGTGAGACGAGGAGATGAGTGATCCGGCTGTGGCTGCTCACTGAGTTTGTTGCCAAGCACAGCTCTGGATTCCCTAGTGATAAAGGAGGCTCTGAAATTATCTCGCTTTACAGCGTAAAGCAATAGTTGGTTGTAAGGAACAGGAGGAATGTTCCCCAGAGGCATCAGTGCTACTGTCTTGGCCCTTCTCTAGGAAGTGCTGAGGAACATCAGTGTCAGAAGCAGGGTCCAGAGCTGGCTGGGTTCCTGGTCCTGATGCTCCAGCAGGCTGTGTGCCATCGTGAGGGATTGCTCCAGGACTGGGAAGGGGCTTTGCAGAGAAATGCCAGCAGCTTCAAAGGCTGCAGACTGCCAGAAACCTCCTAAATGCTTGTCACTAATGTCATTGTCTAGTTTTAGTGCAGAGGCAAGTGGTTGGACTTTGTGCTTTAAAACCCGACTGGGCCTCCTCACCAGTGACTTTGACCAGTTCACATTTTCCTTGCATTTAATCACCATCCCAAATTTTGTTTCTGTGTCTGTTGGCAGGTGCCCTGCTCTTCAAGGCTCGCTAACATGGTGCTTAAGGTCTTCTTTCCTTCGTGCTGCTCCTCAGCAGAAAGTGGCATTTTGGTCGGCCGCTGGATCTCAGAACAGAGCTCTGCTGTCATCCTCGCCGTGGTCCATTTCCCTTTCATTCCTGTGCAGGTGAAGCAGTATCTCAGCCAAGTCCAGCAGGTGACTAAGGTCAATGTTTCTGTGCTGGGCTCATGGAACAACAGCAAACAGGAGAAAGACGAAAGTCTGAGTGAGTTCTTGGAAGACCTCGGGACAATATTCTCCCATGACCCATGGATTCAGATAAGCAAAGAGGGAGACAGCAAATTCTGGAACTGTTCTACCCTTCAGAAACAGCCTAACAACCACAGGGAGGAAGAAATCATCTTAGTGTATTATGACCAGCGCAAAGTCATGCTTTCCCATCTGCATCCCCCTTTGGACACAGCTGCCTCCACCGACAGCAAGGCAGAGGATGCCTCAAAGCTCTCTGCCATCTTTGATACAGTTGCAAAGAGCAAGGTTCTCTTCATGACGGACAAATACGATGATGGGCCCATTAAGATGACCCACTGGCAGTCGGATGGTGTTGAAGCAAGTATCATCGTGGAGCTGATGAAGCAGGCCTCTGTGCCTGCCTGCATGCTGCTGACATTCCTGCTTTCACTTATCTCTGGGGCCTGCAACAGCAGGTAGGTGATGCACCAGTGTCCTGCTTGCTTTTTGTGGGGAAATGTAATTCATACTTAGACATTGCAGGGCAGTGCAGGGTTCCTGCTCAACCCAAGAAAGAAACACAGCTTATATAAAATCATTTTTTTCATTGGTACCAGTCACATCGTATCTCCTGGTGCTGCTTGTAGTTTCAGGCACCTCATGTGCCTCTTGCCTTTCTCCTTTGGTGATCTCTGAGATCACCAGTGTGTAAAAGGACCCCTGGATGGTGCAGCAGGTGGTGCAGTGGGCCTGGACTGGGGAGCAGGGCTCCTGCTGACGGGTGAACATGCCTCCAGTGGAGCCTCTCAGAGAATGGGCCCTTGCCCAGCAGCACCAGCTGCAGCACGGCCCCTCTGCTGCCCTGTAACCACGTCAGGCTCAGTGCTGCCAGCTGTGGGTCAGGCTGGTGGACATCCCATGATGGGCAGGGCTGCTGTTAGTGCCAGTCCCACCACACCTGCACACTCGGTGTGCCAGGCTCCATGGGCAATAAAGGCTCCTGGATAAACCTGCTGTTGGAAACAGGCTGCCACACAGCTGCTCCTAAAGCGTGGGGAGCTCCATTGAAGGCACGAGGCTGAAGGCACCCTCGGACATGGCAGAGCTCTTCAAGATGTGGGGAGGCTTTTTGGGGAGGCATTGAGCTGTTCCCCATTTGCAGCAGGGATAGCTCAGCACCGCTTCAGTTTGATCACAGCTGAAGCATTGGGTTTCCAGCTATTATGTGGCTGGCAGACTGATGTGAGGGTTTTCTTAATGGCTTCATGGCCAAGACTCCTCCATCCCTGTTCGCTGTGAAATCCTGTTTGGCTGTGAAACATCAGTTAATAGCATGTCTGAATCCATCATCTCTTGGACCTTATAGTGGGTTACAGGCAGTGCTGGTCTACTTGAAGCCTTGGTGAGATCCTACTGTGACAACAGTGCAACTGAGGAGGATGCTTAAAATATAATGTGTGGCAAGTACGTGCACAAAGAGGAATTCTGAGCAGATTCGAAGGGCAGAAGCTTCTGCATTACGTCGCTGAATAACAGAGCTGGTGAGGCAGCCTGGCGAGGTGCCGGCGTGCCAGAGCAGGACCGGAGGTCAGCTTCCAGGCTGCAAGGGGACACATTGATTGATCAGATTTGGATAACAGCTACTGCTGTATTCATGGTTAAATCTTCTCAAGTGCAGCCTAAGGGTATGGGGAACGGAGTCTTTTAACAGGTTTCTAATTGTATGACGCTGTCATGAAAAATTACAGTGAAGCTGTTCACATGCAAAGATTTGCTGAGCAGTTGGGTTACACGCTTTGCTACATGAAGAGAAAGCTGTCCATGTTTGGACTACTGTGCTGAAAGAGATGTAGGGTCAGAGTAAAACCTGACGTAACCAGGGACCGCCGCTGCCTGCTGGGGTGGCTCTGGAGACGCTGACCATGCTTTTGGCTGTTCATGGACGTGGAGGCAGAGCTTTGTGGTTGGATAGAAGGTTGGAATTCAGCTCTGAAGGTTCTTTTCTTCACTCTGCATGGGCTGTGTTCAACTACCAACAAGGAGGGTGATCCTTTTCCACGTAGGCCCTCGCTCTCAGTCTTGATCAGGGAGCAGGTTTACGGGCAGGTGAAGCCCAAGCCTCACACGTCTCCAGAAGGCCATAGTCCGAGCATAACTTGGCAGCTTGAAGCCATTCCTTGCAGTCTGGCAGGCTGGATGCAGAAAGCTGCTGCCCAGTTTGTCAGCTATTCTAATTTCAGCTTTTCCTAAGCCGAGTGTGGATGTTTTAAGCCAGAGCAGCAACTGGGCTAGCAGCCAGCTGCACGTACCGGCGGGCAGAACGCAGGGGTTGCTGTGCCTTGGTTGAATGTGTTCTTAACCTTGGGACATGAATGTAGGTTTCTTTCTGCTTTGTTTTCTTCACATGTAGTATCAACATGATGTTTGCTTCTTTCACTGGTGAGTTAAAACATTCTTAGAGGAAATAGATTAGTACTTGGATTTATGACAAAGATTGTGCTTGACCTTCTGTGTCATTCAGTGCAGTTTAGTTCCATTTACCACTTGGTATGCAGTACAGTCCCCTTTGTGCCAATATCCACAGCGCAAGGAGGGTTCTGGGATGGCATGTGTAAGCCTCCTGCCAGTCCCCTCCTCCCTGTGCTGGGTCAGGACATACCTAGCATAAATCGGGACCTGCTGCTCCTGCTCCCAGGACAGCCCATGAGGGAGGACCAGGGCTGGCTGCTGCTGAGCCCCTCTGGTTCTGAACCTTCCTGCACGGTGCCATCAAGTCTCTCCCTCTCATCGTGGCATGCTCCCAGTCTCAAAAAGAAGGCAATAGCACTGCTGTTGAGTCAGAGGTGCTTCTTGAAGCGCCATTTGCTCCAGGGTAGCTGCTTCTGGTCGTTTCCTTAGTTTCTGTGGGTTTAGGGTCTTGCTGGGGGAAGAAGGTGAGGTCTTCTTGCCCAAACCTCTCCAAGCACTGCTCAAAGGGACAGAAATGGGCTGCTGAGATGGGACTGGGTGATAACAGAGCCATTCCCCAAGGAGACTTCTGGGTGCCTGCTTTCTCTTGAAAAGCTTTGTGTCACTCAGGCTTTGTCTAACTTAGAGAATTTACCTGCTTTCTCCTTACATGGAAGGAGAAGGTCCTTTCCGTGGAAAAATTGGTGAAAGATTCTCAGTTCTAAAGTTTCTTTCTTCCCTTTGCTCTGACATGTTCTCTCGTCTGGGGTTTACTGCAGGACTTCTTTCTTTCCCAGGTCTTTGTGATGTTAAGGGACAGTCAGCTTTGAAGAGCAGGAGATCAGCGATGGCCAAAAGGCCACTGATGCACGTCTGTGCTGGGGAAACAGGGTGAAACTGTGAGAAATCTAAGAAAGTGAGCCCTACCGTCCATCCAACCTCACCAAATGCTGTCTAACCAAAAATTAAGGCATTTCTTCAGCACCACCTTGTGCTAAGCAGCAGCCATTGCAACTCCATAGAGGCGGGTGTGCAGAATTTCCTTTACCACCAGTGGTCTCCAGTGAGCTGTTTGGAGCATCTCGGTGGTTTGGTACTGGGTTAGTAAACTCTGTGCCATGCTTTGTTTGTTTTAAAAGCCCATTTTCTGGGCTCTTAATGACACCGTGACCTCTGATCCCTCCCCTGGAAGGGAAGTGTTGTTCCTGCAGTTTCTAGGAAAGAGCAAAAAGGCTGCCAGTGGGTTCAGGTTAATGGAGCTTTAACATCTGCTTGTGATCTGGATTCAAAAGATTGCTTTTCCTCTGATATCTGGAAAATCCACACTCAGTCCTGGAAAAAAAATGGAATTGGAAAATCAAGATTTAGTTTATTGCTAAAATTCCTTATATTTGGAAGTACCCTAAAGATCTCCCGCTGTTTAAATAAGGCAAACGTACGTCATTCGTATTTTATGTGTTTGATTGGTTTTCCATTGCACTTGTCAAAATCATTCCATGTGCTGTGTGACAAACAAGTGGGAGCATCACGGCAATGCATGGTTGCTATGCACAGGGTAGGAGACCACGCAGGAAATATTTTTGGCTTTCTCTGTCGGTGCTCTTGCAGATGGGAGTTTCCATAGCACATCTCACAACTATTATATCAAGCTTTTTGCAGCGTGTTTGTGTTTTTATTTAAATAAACGTGTATGTGGCTGACTGGCCACAGAAAGCACGCGAGTGGAATAGAGGTTGGCTTGCGTAGGTGGAAGTGAGGCAGTTGTGACCCCCCCCAGCGTGTCTCTTCCAACACATGGGGTGCAGTTCCCCACTGCAGGTGGCATTGGTGCACACTGAGGGGTGCCCCTAGGGATGAACTGCGCTGGAGATCAGCGTCACCCACGTGAGGTCCCTCAGGCAGGAGGGAGCAGCAGCCTGTCCTTCTCTTTGGGACACCAGGGGAGCTGGTCGCTGGGTTGCCCACCCGTGGGCTGCTGCAGGTCTGGGAGCTGTGGAGCAGCCATGGGCAGTAAGGGGCACCTTGCTGGAGGGGGGAGATGGCCAGCCCAGTGTGATCAGTGCAGGGCCTCAGAGCCACTGCTTTGCACCTCACTGGGGATGCTCTGGCAGCATTGGTTTGAGCAGTGGTTTTTCACCGTCAGCGTTCTGGGCATGGCTGTGCAGGCAGGGCATTTCTCCTTTCCCCTCTGCTTTGTGTTTCAAGTGCAATTCTGTGCTGCAGCAAAGGGTTTCCAGGCCAGAACTTGGAGCCACTGGGCTGGGATGTAACTGAAGAGAAGCGTCCTCTGCCTCGGTGAGGCTGCGAAGCCACAGCTCTGAGGGTGCTCAGCACAGGTGCCCACAGTGCATCCCCCGTCCAGAGCTCTTTTCTCTGTCACTTTAGATATCGTGTCCTGGCAAGTCAGCTGGATTGCAGTGCATTCATTTGTCTCTAAGGTGGGAGGAAGAGCTGAGTAACTCAGAGGCCTCAAATTAAAAAGAATGATTCACAGTACACTGCGTGCATTTCAGAACCGATGTATCTGAACTTTGAATGGGGAGGGGGAAGGGGACTTCAGCACTGTTTGTTAAACTGAAAAACCTTGCATGGAGTCTGGCCGAAAGGGCTCAGGAGGATGGCAGGAGGAAAGGGGAGAGCAACCGTGGCGAACCAAACAGGATTTGGAAGCAGCCATGCTGTTGCAATTTGTGTAAACTGTACAAACAGCCAGAGCCTGGTGTGCACGTCCTGCGTCCAGTCCCAAAGACACTCTGCTGCTGAATTCCTCCTGCTGAAGTCAACGGAGGCGTGCACGTGTTCATGGAAGTCTCCACGCTCACTAATGACCCCAACAGCTGTAGAGTTTCAGAAGGGAAGCAGAATCCCAGGAATAATTTTAGCATTTGGAATGAATGTATACTGAAGGAACATGCCAACGCAGTAAAAGCAAGTGGGTGAAAGAAAGAACTAAAAGTGGAGATAGGTTTCTAGACCTCTAATGAGTGAAATGGCTGTTGTGGACAGGAAAGAAGTGATCCCAATTATGTCAGCATCAGAGTTTATTCCCCACAACAACTGTGGTACTTTGTGTCACTGCTCTACTGCTATGCACTCTTTGACAAACCTGTATCCCATGCTGTCATTTTGGATTACACAAATCACAATTGTTCCTTCTTTTGTGCGTTGTGTGGTAACAAAAGTAACACCCAAGGATAATTGAGCATCATCTAGTACTTTTCTTCTGAGTCATTGAAAAAAACAACATGTGAATATTCCCTCCCTTACAAGCCTGAAGTGGATGCTAACATTCAGTATGTTGGTGCTGTTTCTGGTTACATAACTTCACACTAAATGTTTTGCTTGGAGTTTGTACAAATTGTATGCAGGCTGCTCTACAGCAGAAGCAAAAGGGAACATTCCTGTTATATTTCTGCAGGGTGCTGAAGTTTTGGCCTTTGTCTTTCTTGTGGAGCAAACTCTCAACTTGTGAGCAGCTGGGACATCGCCTCCAGCACCTCCAGGTCATCAGCAGCAACAAGAGGGCTCAAAACCAGCCCCAGCTAATGAGGTATGGAGTATACATGAAGGCATGCACATCTTTGCTCTAGCCTTGTCTCCTTTGGGGAACCCAAACCATGGATCCTGTGCCTGCTACAGGGCTCTGAGACTGGTCTGGCTAACTGGACACCATTACAGGGTCCTTACTGTGCCATGTTGTGTTGCCTTGCTTGCCCTACTCCCTGGTGCTTTGCAGATATCTGCCCTGCACAATCTTTTATATGCTTTTGTCTTTTGCCAGGTGTATGTGTTTTTTCCTAGACTGAGAAAGACATCTGGGATGTTCCCCACAGAAAGCTTGCACTGCACCCACATGGACACAGTGCACTGCTATCAACACTCCCACAAGCTCATTGCTTTCACATGTTGCCAAGGTTAACCAAAACCTCCCCTCAGTATTCAGCAGCACTTTCCAAAGGAGCAGAAAGGATTAAATGCTGCCCTCTTTCGCCCACTCCTTTCATGCAGTAACTGGAGACCGGAGGTTCCAACAGCAGTAATGAAGCCAGTGTGTCAGAAAAAGCAAACATGTGGAACAGGGAGAGGCAGGGATCTGGGACAGCAAATGTCCTATGGCAATTACACAGTGAGTCTTGTTCCATGTGGTTCTCTGATCCTGCAGTAACAGACTACCAGGGAACACTTAAAACAGATTAGCAGGTTTGAAAGCCAAAAGTAACTGTGGCTGTTTGGTCTGATTTCCTGAATAACTCATGTCATAGAATTTCATTCAGAGCCCCTAGCAGTGAGGGGCAGTTCAGCAACCCTTCAGGATATGCTTATGTACCCAGGAACTTATTGCACCAATTAGTGGTTCAGCTGAGCTGCACCTCTTGGAAAGCCATCTGATCTCAGTGTGGATACTCCAAGTGCTGGTGCCTTCAGTGTTGTTAAATTCCCACTGAATATACATATATACATCATCTGACATTCCACTTTGTAGCTTCAGCCCCACAATTCACTCCCCTTTCTAAAAAAGGTTTCATGGTGTGGCAGGCTCAGAGTGGCTCTGTGTTTGGCTGCAGAAGTAGCAGCACCTCAGTGAAAGTGAGAAGACCTCTGCACCATGTTGCTTTACTAAGTTATCCCTGCGTCCCTGGGACGTTAGGGTCAACAGTTGTCATTGAAACCTTAAGTGCTGTCCTTCCTTTTGCTCTAACATTGTTTCTTCTTATCCTGCAGGAAGGCCAACATCTTTGTCTCTCTCCTGATTGATGTGGCTCTGGGGATACTGCTGATGTCCTGGCTGTACAGAAAGAACCGGATCGGTCACCTTGCTGACACCCTTATCCCTGTGGCTGATGTAAGTCTGGCCAGAGCCATTCCTCTTTCACCTTCTGTGGGTACTGACCAGCTCTTGATGCCTGGGGTGGTTGTAAGAAGGCAGTGCCTTACACACGAAGATTTCAGAGACAATCTTGTCTGAAGTCATGCAAATTAGGTCCCCTCAAGAACAGTGAAATCTTCAGATCAAGCCTGCTGGGGCTGCTCGAAAGGAGCACAGCTCTGCTTTGAGTGTGCAGGGAATCGTAATTAGATGCTTACTGGAGGGCTGTTCCAGTTCCCAAAGTAACAATTACGGCTTGGGCAGAGCTCTGCAGCTGCAGGTTGGAGTGGTTATCAAGTTCACAGAAGTGTCAAGTTGTTACTATATGGGACATTTGGGAAAAGAAAGCTGTAACCTGGGTTCAACGTGATAAACTGCTGAAAAGTCAAACTTGATCAGCATGCAACTGTGCTTGTGAAGAGGAAGTTTGTGGGGAAGTCCAAAGGCATTAGCTAGTCAGGATACAAACAGCTGAGATCCTAGGGACTCTGGTGTGCATATGGCAAAGTAGGAAAACTTGCTGTGTCCTGTGATTTCTCAAACATAAATCCTCTTGCCCACTTGCCCTCAGCATCATTATAAAATCATGAAGAACAAGTATGACTCATACTATCCTGCTTTTCTGGTGGCTCATTTTAAGTGCATCACTCCAATATATCTGTTTAGTGGCAGTAAAGAACATATAATGCACTTTGGAGGCTGGAGGCCAGACTATTAATCTAAAGTTAGCTCTGATTATAAAGCTTCTGCATCTTGGGAATACGTGTGCTGCCAGCATTGAGCATTGTCATGGAGCTGCACAGCCTAAGCCTTTCTCTGCCCACTTTTCTTTCACTTGTGGGAGAGAACGTGGTCTTTCCATTGGTCTCTTTCAGGCAGGTGGAGGTCATCCTCTCTTTGCTCTTCCTCCAGCTTCTTGGATGGGAGGAATTTTACTCTGAGTAGAGAATTCCATCCACAATTTATTTTTCACTACTCATCCTGTCTTTCTTGGGAAGAGATCATAGTTCCCTTGATGATGATCTGCTTGGTCCATGTCTAGTACTTTTTTTGTCACAAGCCATATGTCTCTGATCATTCTTGTACATGCTGTGCTTTCAGAAAGCATGTATGAAGTATGTCTGGAGATCCAACATGGCTGTGGGTCATTATTACTGCTATTTTTGTTATTTTTCATAGTCAAACTCGTAAGGATTGCATGTTTTAAGGATTAATGCAGAATCTATTCAGCAACACTGCTGGGGTAGAAAGGACTATGTTTCTTTGTAATACATTTGCTCCCGTAGTATCTGAGCTATAAACTAAAAATCTTTCTGTAAATCTTATTCCTGTTCTCCTTTACAGATATTTCAGGTGAAAAATTTTTCTAAAGCTCTCTCTGTGGGATTACTCTAAGTGTCCAGCTCTCAGAAATCTGATTTCTTAACAAGTCTGCAGGGAAGTGGCTTTTGGCAGCGTTCCTGTTTGCACAGGTGGCTCCAGGAGGGGTTCCATCTGCCCACTGTCTTTGGCAGATGGGCGCTCTCCGTGCTCAAGGTGTAGCTGATCCCAGCACCTATCCTGGAGTGGTTTGCTGTGGAGCGGTTGCTCGTTCATTCCTCTTTTAGAAGTTTAGCTCATCTGTCACTCCACTTATATATCATAATGTCAGTTATTTTCATCAAGTCTTCTACATGTGTAGACTTTGCTACCTCAGTGTCACCAAGAGCTGTTTACATACTTCCCTGGAGTGTTAACTCCCTCCTGTATGGGTGGCCTGGTAGGCAGTTTGTGCCCTTCTTCTCTGCAGTATGGCCAAGCTTATCAGGTTGGCCCACTTAACTCCTCTTATTTTCCAGCCTTGCTTTCTTCTTTCAAGCATATGAGATTGTGGACGTAAAATCAGTTGGAGTCCTTTTACTGCCTTTGGTGGGCATTGATTTATGTGCATTATGTGCAGGCCTTAAAAAATGCAGTTCTGAGTGATCCCAAAATATACCAATGACTTCAGCATGTGGTATGCAAGCCAGCACCACTTCTTTTCCAGTATGACAGCAAAATCTCCCCTTAGCCATCCAACAGTAGGTTTCCATTTTGCTGCTGAGTGTCCATCTGGTACACATTATTCCCATCACTTGAGCTTTCTCGAGTGCTTATTTGTTGCCAAGATCAGTAATGCAAACTTTCCCATGTGCAGAATGAGTTACTTTCCTTCCCTAATGCTCTTTGCTGGTCAGCTTTTGATGTGCCCCAGATCTGATGGTGCCATTGACCTTCTTACATCTCACTATATATTAGCAAACAGAACATTATATATATTTTAATAATCTTATCATAATATGGATATAGGTACAACCTTATTTTAACCTTTTGGATTTCACTGATTTTAATATTGACAAACTAACCTTATATAATGTAAAACCTCATTGATTTAATTGATTGATATTAATATTGACCAACTGTTTGGAGGCTGGAAGCGGTGTACTTTTTTTTTCCCTAGTCAACATCTCACTGGAAAGAAGCGGATGCAGGTAGGTTGTTCTGACTCTGCCAGGGTCACAGGCTCAGCCTGCTGACGTGAGGACCAAGCCATGTTCCTTAGCCATCTTTCGTCATCCCCTGATACAATGGTTCCCAAGTCAGCACTTAGCAATTGTTGATGATGCACAAGACATCATTGACTGCAGCTCCCACTTTCACAGCTTGATGAGCTGTGCTGTGCTGGCTGTAATAACAAGTTGCTTTTGTCGGTAAATGAAGCAGATGTGATTCAGACACCTAGGGAGTAACTGGGGAGTAGCTGTGTGCGATACGAAGGACTGATTTTGGAGGAGGCTTTCAAAACCAAGCATGGAAAATGTGAATGCTCTTTTCTCTGTAGGTGCCATTGCAATTCCTACCCTCCTTCTTCCTCTCCTTCTCACCAGGCTTCCCAACAGCAGTCCTTGTTTTTGCCTTGCACGAAAAAAGTGCTCCATTTTCCTGGTTTAAATCAAAGAACTGCTTACAAACCCTCTTTTTTTTTTTTCTTCCTTCACCTCTCACATCCTGACTGTTTTCTCTTTTCCTTAAGCTGTAATCTCTTTGAAACATGTAAATATTTATCATAGATCTTACCTCCAAAAAATATTGCTGGGGCTTAGAGATAATTGGATGTAAGTTCCTATTCAGTGATGTTCTCTAATCCATAAACAAAGCCAGCAGAGAGGATGCTGCCTGGAAAATATTCTTAGATGTTAATTGGCAAAAGCACAGGTAGGTGCCTGGCAGGGAGTGCTTTGGCTCAGCTTGCTCTGCCTTGCACTAGAAGCTCCTCTCAGGAAGTTCACAGTGCACTTCCCAGTGCCCACCCTCAGTGGGCTGTGTGTCTTTCTCCATCAATGTCACACCTGCATATGGAGACGAGCAAGAAGAGCGTGGCTGTGAAGAAAATATTTCCACAGTCTCCTCTTCTACATCACGTTAGCTTTAGTCTCTGGTTTGGTGATGTCCTTGCTCCTCTTTGTGGAACCCCTTCCATGTAATTCACTGTGTCTTACTTATTAATACTGGTCACATTCAGTATGCATGACTGCAACGAGAGGATTGGACTCACTGTCACCTTTTCTGATTCTGCTTGCCATTGATCGGTTCTAAAATATCTGGCTGCAAAACAACTTGCAAGGTTGTGCTTTAGGACTATGCTTTGAAATGCTTTGTGCAGCTAAGTAACAGCAAGCTCGGGCACCTTCCCAGAGCTACGTGCCCCTGTCAGAATTTCATGGCACCTCTGGAACTGGAAGCCTCCAGGAGTACTCAGTGCTGGAAAACAGCCTTGCTGAAGGACTGCTTTCAAGCATTTAAATATTTCATTAAAATCCCCAAATGCTTTTTCTAAGTTACAAATCCAACACTTTAAATATTAAAGCCAGTCTATTTATAAAGTAGCTAACAGTTCTCTGCACTGGAGGTAAGATCTGTGGGTTCAAATCAGTTCTGACTGGCATCAACGCACTTTAAGGGATGTTGAGACAGAGGGAAAATGAATGAAATAAATAGGCAGTCCTGTTAGTAAGGGGATTTTTAGATACAGTGAAGGTAGAGCTCTGAATCTTGCCACTACACTAAAAGTAAATGCTTACAAACCCATTTTGCAATGATTCTGTTGGTTGATAAAATGGAATCATTCCTTGGAAATCATTTCCCCTGTGAGTGATGGGGAAAGTAGGCTATAGCACGTCTGCTTCAGGTAGCACGTCTTGATTCTGCTGCACATGCACAATTTGCACTGCATGGTCTTGGTTATAGTGGGATTTTCAGAGGTGAAAGGCTTTTATTCACAGTTTCTGTTCATGTGGAACAGTGTGCAAGGTCACTTCTTCCAGGTGTGCTCCACCTGTTTGCTGGAGATTACTATTCTCAGCTACCTCAATTCACAGCCTGGTGAGTGAACTTCACCGTTTATTTCAGCTTAGGTGAGTAGTCCAGGCACACACTGCTGAGAAGCAGAGCCACACCATCTTCTGCCCTGCCTACTGCAGGCAAAGCAGTGCAGCATAGAGAGAAAATCAGTATGTAATTTGGAATTAAATCACCAGAAATTGTGAGTCAAAGCCCTCAGCAATTTGGGGATGAACTCCATCAGCTTTGTACTCAGTGATTCGGTGGATTTCTTTTTCACTAGGGTGCCATGGGTATCTTTCCATGAAGCCTTCGAGATAGACAAGATAGTGGTAGCCAAGATCAGTGCTACACACCATGTTTCATCTTGCCCAGCGCACCACGGAGTAGAAAGAAAGTTTGTTTATACTGAAGTATGTTTACATAATTGTGTTTTCTAGCCTGCTGTAAACACAGACAGGTTAGTTCATTGTAAAATTTGCCTGTTTCGTCCATGAGCACACAGACATCCTGCCCCTACACAAATCCTGACTGCTTTCCCTATGGTTAGAGTAGTCTCTCAGTTCTGCCTTTCAGCTGTCTGTTGAATGCAGTTGGTTTGTGCACCAGTGTTTGCCATCTATTTCAAGAAAAACCAAGAAACCACACTGCAAATCTACAAGACATGGCCATGAACAAACACCAGGTTCATGTTGCCAGCATTGAGGCCATTCAGGCAGTTCAGCTTCCTTTCTCCTGTTATGTTTAGGTGCAGTAAAAGTCATTTGCCAATAAAGATGCATTTCTCATGTACCTATTTGCCTATAAAGCAGTTGTTTGGATTTTTACCCCATTGGTTTGAAGGATGTGGTGAGAATATATTGTGTGGGGGTAGCATGTTCAGTACACTGGACCTGCTAGATGCGGTAGCCATCTTTTATCTCAAGTTGTTTTTGTGCTTGTTTCCATATGTTTGTAGCACATAGCTGAAGAGCTCCAGGACCTGCTCCAGTGGCTGATGGGAGCTCCAGCTGGACTGAAAATGAACCGAGCTTTGGATCAGGTGTTGGGCCGTTTCTTCCTTTACCACATCCATCTCTGGATTAGTAAGTGCAAGCGTTTAACTTTCCAGCCTCTCTTTTCATCTCTTCCCTCCCGAGTGCTTAATGTTTGCCTAGAGGTGAATAATGAATCAAAATGCACTACTGCAAGTTCAGACTTGTCTATGAGTCTTCCTGCTGTGGGAACTCAAGCCAAAGTTGGATTCCCACACAAGGAAATCATGCATATTAAATAAAGTGCTTATCCTGATGCTTTGCAAGAAGTGCAAGTCACAACGGACCTTGCTTGCTTGGTGCCATTAGCAGTGAGTGTCTAAGGGGAGGTTTTAGGTCTGATGTAGGATTTGCCCTGTAAGAGTCATTTGATGGCAAAGGGAAGTGTGCTTTCTGAATGCAAACACAAACCCTGCCCTGGCACTGACTTCAGCTCAGTGCACAGATTTTTAGAGCTTTTCTGTACATATTTCCTGCTTGAAATAACACACCCCTGTTATCCTCGATGTGTCTTGATGAAGGAAAGTAATTATGGTGGGAATTAACTCCTTAGTTGTTATACTTAGTCTACTTGCTAATCGAATTTGTGACTTTGCTCCACTTCAGTGGTGAAAGATGCTGTATGTCTCCAGACTTTTATTTTACAAAATTCATTTGGCATGGGTTTTATGGGAATAGGAAGAAAAGGGAGATGGCTTCAGTAAAGCTTGACATGTGCAGTTTAAAATATAATTAATACCCTGGACACAAATCTAAAGAAGTGAACCCTGTATGGGGCAAGGTGGCAGCTCTGTTGAAGCTGCACACGCCCTCCCCATCCTCACAGAGCTGCCACACTTGGGCATAAACCTAGGGGAAAAGAGGGCTCTTGTTGGCACTTGTGAGCAGAAAATTGCCATATAAAAGAAGTTTCCAGTTTAACTCCTACGTTTTGGTGGCTATGATTTCTGGAGCAATGTTCCAACAGAGGGGAGATACAGGACAGGGAGAAAATCAGTTTTCTGAGTGTCAGCGGGAAGATGTCTCAGTCAAATACTGACAGTGCAATGTCCACTAGGCTACATTCACCTCATGTCCCCATTCATTGAGATGATCCTCTGGTACGTTGGTCTGTCGGCTTGTCTGGGCCTGACCGTGGCTCTCTGCATCCTCTCTGACATCATCGCGCTTCTGACCTTCCACATCTACTGTTTCTATGTCTATGGAGCAAGGTGAGTTATTTTTTCGTGGTTGTGTCTTGGGTGTGTTTGTAGAGAAAGTCTGATGAGTGTTCTTTACTTTGTGGAGCACTGCACCTAACAGCTGTCTGCTACTGATGACTGATGGAGTCAAAGCCTCTGGCTGAAACAGGATGGACCCTCAATGTACAGAAAGCAGTAGCGAATAGCAGGTGTCAGGGTTACCTGGGGCAACTGTGGCTTGATTCTTCACCAAAGAAAGAATCCACAAAACTTAGAACTTAATATACCAAACATATGAGACAACGTTCTGATCCCAGGCCCAGGTGTCACACTGTGTACATTCAATCCTAGCATAGTACTATTGAATTCACAGATAAAGCCAGCACTTAGTTTATTGCATTTCTTTATGCACCTAGAAATGATAGTCACAGCAGTACAAACAATATGTTTCAATTCTTTTGTATTTTTAAGTATTTACTTATTGTAGTAGTGACCTGGAAAAATAAAACTACATGTTAGATAGAGGGCACGTTCACCCTAACCTCTCATAGTACTTCTCAGTGGTACCCTACTCTTTCCAGAGGAACCCATGATCACCTGGAGAAGCCCAGAGGTCCCTGCTTCTGCCTGGCTTCTGGATCTCCTGAAGGTCCCCACTGCTGGAGAGCAGGACAGAGGCTCTCAGGGTGCATGGGAGAGTGCAAAGGGCTTTGAGGCACATCTTGTACTGGGCACACTGGGATTACTGTGCAAACTGTGCCTGCTGCTCTGCTCCTGCCCTCCATTAATGAGTACTGCAGCAAGGCATCACGTGGGCCACAGGAGAACAGCTGCCTTTGCCAAGTAGACGAGAGGCAAGGTGATAAATAAAGGAACCTTTGGCTTATGAAGTACAGAACTGCCATCGTTCCTCTCTGGGCTGTGAGCAGAGGGCTTCACACTGCAAACAACAGAAGAAATAGTAGAACTTCAGTTACAGGTAGTTTAGGGAATGGTTGAGATATGATTTTTGAATTGGTTCTGTTGTGAGCATAGGGCTTTCATCTGAAATCAGTAATGTCAGTAATGCAGAGTTTCTTCTCAACACCTCTAGTTAGCTGGAATATCTGTTTTGGGCTGTGAAGAGTGGCCATGGTCCCTTCTACTTGTGAGTGGAAACAGGAAAAGCATTTTCTCTGCTGATTGCTTTCCCATTGTGAGCTGCAGGGATCCAGTCTGCCAGCCCGGGCTGTGTGTTAGAAGTAAGGAACAGCTACACATTATCTTGCTGCCAGCACCAAACTGCCCCTGCTGTGTCCCCATGGAGAGTAGGGAGGGGGTACCAGCCACCCACATCAGCACCATCACCACAACACCTCACGTTCACGCAGCTGGAGGAGCAGGTTGCTGGCTCAGGTGCTGGTGAAGTCTGAGCACCCACCCAAAACAAACTGCTCAGTGAAATGAGAGCGGGCATGTGTGTGCAGGCAGCAGCAAAGGTGGGGCAGGTGCTCCATCAGGTACACATGCATGGTGTCATGCCAGGGTGTGGGGGCAAGCAGGCAGGGATGGCTTTCATCAGAGCCATGGCAGGTGTGCAGCAGCAAGCTGCAGGAGCCCCTGGACACCCTCTGGCCTAGAGATGAGTGCACTGAGCTGTGCCTTCCAGTCCAGGGCACCTGGCTGTTCCTTGGAGAAGTTGGTGTTCCTCAAACCAGATTCTTCTATGGGATAAGACTCCTTGCTGCTGCTTTCACAACACTGCCTTGAAGCCTGAGCAGCCTCCATGCTACAAGTAGGCTGGCTAACCAGTCTGGCTGCTGTAGGTCAGGTTCTCTCAAGCTCTTTTCTGCCCCATTGGCTCTGTCCCTGTTCCTTACATTCCTGTATGTCAGACCCTGCTGTCCAGGGTGTTTGTGCCTCTTCCTTCCAGGGGCTCTTTCTTCCTTTGTGTTGCTCTGTAGGTATCCCTATTTCCCACCTCTTATCACCCCAAGCCTCTCACCATTGGGTATATCCTCAGGTAGATCCAGGTGTCATAGCACCAAGTTGCAAAAACCAGGTGAAAAGATGGAGTAGAGGTGCCAGCAGCCCTTTAGTTCATCTCTTCCCACTCCTGTGGATGAAGGTGCAGTGCTCCATTGCTCTCCCTTACCTCTGTGCTGCGGAGGCAAAATTGAATTATACTGAGTGATAAGGCCTTGGACACTCCAGATCCAGAGAGGCAGAGTTCGGCTGGGGGCAGTGAGCTTGCTGCTCCTGCTGCAGGGAGGTGGTGGGGTGGGGCTGCCAATGGCTGCTGCTCAGAGCAGCTGTCCTCCAGCAGCACTTGGCACTCCAGGTGTGCCAGCCTCCTCGCCAGCAGGAGCAGGAATCAGCCTGGCCATAGCCATGGGCAATGGTGGCTGCCCTCCGGTGTCCAGCGCTGTCTGCAGCATCATTGAGTAATTCATATTTCATCTGCATCTTTCTTGGGTTGATCTCTCTTGCCGCCCCGAGTTCTGTGGCATCGGGAAGCGAGTGGGCACAGGTGTCATGATGACAGCTGTTTTGCCTTGGGGCTGAGGAGCTCAGCTCTAACGTGTGGCATCTTCTCTTTGCTCAGGCTCTACTGCCTGAAGATTTACGGCCTGTCGTCCCTCTGGCGCTTGTTCCGTGGGAAGAAGTGGAACGTCCTCAGGCAGCGGGTGGATTCCTGCTCCTATGACCTGGACCAGGTAGTGCTGCAGCAGCAGGGCGTGCTGCAGGGCTGTGCCCATGGCAGCAGTGCTGGTCTGCTTTGGTTCCCATGGAGAGGGGAGCCACAGAGGGCCCAGTGGTGACCGAAACAAGTGTGTGCCCCAACAAAGTTTTAGGCACCTCTCTATATGAAGGACATAAAGCTATGGAGACTGCCCAAAGGAGCCCCGGGAGGTGGGGGGGCTCTGAGGGCGGTGTGAGCAGCGCTGAGGCCCCGGGCTTGGTTGGGCCCAGAGCAGAGGGGGCTGAGGGGAGGCCCCATGGCGGCTGCAGCCCCTCCCAGGGAGCGCAGGGGCAGCGCTGAGCTCTGCTCTGGGGACAGCGACAGGGCCCGAGGGAGCGGCCCGGAGCTGCCAGGGGAGGGCCGGGGGGTGAGGAAAGGCTCTGCCCAGAGGGGTGGGCATGGCACTGCTGCCCAGGGCAGGGGGCACGGCCCCAATGGCGGAGCTCAGGGAGCGCTGGGACACCGCTCTCAGCCGTAGGGGTTGGGGTTGGGGGGTGCTGTGTGGGGCCGGGGCTGGGCTCCGTGGTCCCTGTGGGTGCCTTCCAGCCCACTGCTCCCCCACGTGCTGGGGCAGTGGGTGCAGGCGCTGAGCCCCGCGTGCTCCGTGGGTGCTGCAGATGCTCGCAGCTCGGCAGTGTGGAGGGGAGCGGGCACGGGGGAGGCAGGCGGCTCCAGAAGGTGCCCAGCAGTGTTGCCATGGGAACGGGCCTGGCAGCTGCTCTTAAAAGGCCCCGCTTCATTCACATCGTGCTGGAGCCTGGCCCACACGTTCTCACACAAACAGCAGAGGCAGTTTTTTTTGTCAAATGCTGTAACCTCTTTTGGAATTCAGAAACACCATATGAAAGTCAGATGGAGCCTGGCTGCGCCACACCCGCTGTTGCAAACATCACTGAAAAAATAATAAAATAATGTTTGGTGCCTCCCAGGCCGGTGCCTCTCTGTGCTGCAGCAGATAGGCTGGAGCTTCTCACACCACAGTGGCAGAGCTGTTTTCCCTTTTTTTTCGGTGATGGAGAAGTAAGAGCCTCTGTGTCAGGACGGCTGTTTACGTCAGGGCTCTGCCCTGTGTGCTTTGAGGAGAATTGGTTTGGCACTGCCAGCTCCATCTGCTGCTCCAGAGCCCATGGGAGTTGTGTCGTTGGCCTGAGTGGGATGAGACACTCAGAGCTGTCCTTAAAAGACTTCAGCAGACGTTAAGCGACTGCAGCAGAGTGACAGAGGAGGGGAGAAATGGCTGTGAAGGGGGTGGGTTGGATCATCATCTCTTTCTGGTTACGTGCATAAAGCTGGGCCACCACTCCACCTCTGTTTTCTTTAAAACACGCCGTGGCCATGTTCTCTTCCTGCAGAATGTCAGTGCCCTCTGTTCCCACGTCCTCTCAGTCACCACTTAGAACAGAGAGTTGAAGAGTCAGATCCTTATTTGCCATAAATCTGTATCTCTCCACTGGTTCCAGCTGAAATTAGTTTGACTTATGCCACCTGGGCCAGCCTGAAATTAAAATAACTTGTTCTATGGCTGGTGGAGCTAATGACACCTGCTTTCCTATGGATTTTTCTTATTTATCTCAAGATATTACATCAGCCCACCCAGTCACTCTGTCTTTGTCTCCGAGTTTCCTGGTGAGCAAGAGGCTGAGGTCCTGTGCCTGCTCTGGAGCTGCAGAGCTGCAGACCAGCTGCTGCCCACTGCAAAGGTTTTCAATCCAGTTCTCCTAAAACAAGGAGGAACAAAAATACCTCTCAGACGTCTATTAAAAATTTCCTACCAATTTTCTACTTCTCTGTAACCTTCCACCTTTTTTTCTAGTAAAAACAGACCAATGGTTTTAAAACTTACAGGGGTAGGGGATGACCAAACAGCATAATCCTTTAAGCCTTGTTTCCTTAAGGAAGCCATCCTAATATAGGAAATCTTGAGTATTGTCCATAAAGGAAAAACTGCTGTCAGGATTCAGCTTATTTATCTTTCCAAACACAGTCATATAAAAGGCCCAAAAGAGAAGAAGTACCAAAAATATTCAAGGTAGCAGAATTATTCACGTGGAGAATAAAAAAAATGTTAAGAATCTTGCAAACTTTGTTTCACCATTTTCGATTATTTTTATTTTATTTTTCCATTGCTCTGCTGATGACTTGTTTGTGTTTCTTTCTCCCCTAGTTATTTATTGGCACATTGCTATTTACAATCCTGCTGTTCCTCCTGCCTACAACTGCACTGTATTATTTGGTGTTCACCCTGGTAAGATTTAACCCTTGAAGCTATGATATACTGTCTTCTGCAATATGTATGTTTGTAAAGGTTTCTTAGTCATTTGCTGTCTTCCACAAAGCAAACACAAGATTAGTGTGAGTGAGGAAGGGTTCTCACACAGCCCATGCAGACCAAGCAAGTGGAATTCAGGATACGTGTCTGTGTTTCTCCAAAGGGAATTCCCAGCAAATCCAGGTCAGCAGGACATGCTGTTCCCCCGTCTTTCCCTCAGAAGTCATTTTAATCTTTCCATCCCACGTCTGGGGTGATGACCCCTTAGTTTGATCCAGAACAGCTTCTTCAAGAAGTTAACCTGCTGTGTTAAAAGCTCTCAGCCAGGCTTTGCTGAGAGGACTTCCTTATTTTTCTTTTCTTTCTCCAATATGACCAGTCCTGTCTGTGGCCTGCCTGAAGCAACATTTTCCACAGGCAGTGGCATTCACATGATTTCAGCATCTTTTATAAACCCTCTCTTCTCAGATGAGCTTGGCAGCAAAATTAAATGCAGTCTGACAAAAGGAGAAGCTTTAGTCAGGGGACATGCTAAGCAGGGAGCTCATTTCTGACTGCTTTGCTCTTGCTTAAATGCTCTACGTGGGGTTTCTTCAGTCAGAAATAAACTACTTCAGTTCACTGCTGGAGAGAGGGAAATTTGCATTCTCTGATGTACAAGTGATGGAGTTCTCTAGAAATTGAAGCCTGAATTCTCCCTTTGAGACTGCACCCGTTGAAAGCTGAACAGCTCATGTGTCCTTGCAGGTCATGGCCTCTGCAACCACGAGGCTTCATTACAGTTACATCCTTAAGGAACCTCGTCCAGGGGCTGGGTACCCAGCACTTCTGGACTTCAAACCCACCTTGGGAGGGTTTAGCTTATGGACAATGTCAGAGTGCAGGTCAGCTCACGAATTTGCAAGGGACAGATCTCCTGTCACTGAGGTTTGCTTATCATACTGTTTCTCTGTAGCTCCGTTTGCTGGTGGTGATTGTGCAAGGCCTGATACACTTGCTAGTTGACCTGATCGACTCTCTGCCTCTGTATTCGATCATCCTTCGGTTCTGCAGATCCTACAGACTTGCAGGTAAGTCCTCTAGCACTGCATTTGCAAAAGGTCAGGGATTTTGTGTTATGCATTTTGTTTTGATGCAGCGGGTAGCTTCTGAATGGAAAGATGCAGGGGGCTGGGGAAAAACCCAAGGCATAAGTCGTGCAGTTGTCCGTACTGTTCACTAGTTACTGCCAGGAGCAGGACGAGGGTGTCAGTGGAAAGACATTTGATGCTGAATCAGAATCAGGAGCACCTTCACAAAGCCTGTGGTAACTTAAAGTGACACTCAAGCAGACACAGTTGAAATCAGTTTGGTTTTTTTTGATTCCAGTTATAGCATACCAGGTCAGGTAAAACTTATGTTAACTTTGGAGTTTGAGGCTGTGAAACAAATTGCAAAAATACTGGGAAAATCTGCTCTTTCCATGGGCTGGATGTGAATCCTAAAGGATGCAACCCCATGGAGCTCCAAGTTGTGTGCTGACTTGACTAATTGAAGTCCTGTCCTGAGATGCTTGGTTCGGTTTCAGAGCTCTGGCCAGGTTTCAGACAATCATTCCCTTTTTTGACATTAACCTATTGCCATTTTGAAGCTATTTATTGTTGTTTCCCTTTTGACAACGAGGAGCCATGATTAGTATCAGAGTAAAGGATCATTTTGGAATGGGCTTAACTGTCAGTAGATATGGTTAATCCAGTTACAATCAAGCTGGTCTAAATCATTACCTCCTATCCAACATAAGAGCATGCAGCAGGAATTTTAAAAATAAGAAGAAACTTGATCATACCAAACCGGAGCTAGTCATCAGAAGCAAAGGAAGCTGGAGGGAACTGGTAACAGCTCTGTGTGCTGGAGGGGTGCCAGGTTTGATTCTGGGAAGGTAGAGCTAAGCCATGTTACCAAGTCTGTTGCTTTTCCATGTGTGCTTTCAGCATGTTCCTATGAATTTCCTGGCAGGAACTTCTTAACCCTTCAGGGCTGTCTTTGGAGAACAGAAAATGCTGCTGAAGAAAACTGATCCAGCAGACAGCAGGTCATAGGGTAGAAGGAGATCTTGCTGCCACTGAGAGATTAGGGCCATATACTCCCATCCATCTTGGGTTACTTCTCAGTTTTGTTCAGCCAGCTGCCCTCTGCAGGGTAATAAGCCTCTGCCCAGGCAGAGGATTGTCTGCCCAGTTGTTTGTTACCTGAAATTCATTGCTGGGTGTTTGCTCCTCTTAAACATTCTGAGAAAGCGAATGTTGCGATACCCTGCAGCCTGCTAGATGGAGAGGTATCTCTGAGAATTTCTGCAGCCTGTGTTCTGCCCCAAAATAAAAACATATCATTGGAGTGGTGACAGATGGAGCAGTTGAATCAAATTCAAAGGACTTCAGAGAGTACACATGACTTCATGTCCCCACTGCTTAGGTTGTGCTTCCCTTTTCAGACTCAGGAAAGAAATCTGCCGGCGTATGTTATGGCAGCTGATTATTTCAAGCACCACCAAGATAGTTCTACCAACAAGAACGGGTAGTTTTTTGTGTCAGCCAGGGTTTAGCACAGTGTTTTAAGTTCATCTCAGTTCAGTGCTGGCATCTGGTCTCCAAGATCCTTGACTCAGCTCATGAATTAACGTAATACTATATTGATGAAGCCTGGGCCAATATAGATGAAAGATCCATCCTCACACCAGAATCTGTATTTTGTTTCTTCTTGTGATGCAGAATACTCTGGATTTAAAAAAATCATTGCATGTGTACCAGTCTGATGTTCTCTGTGCTCTGTCCTCCTGTGCCCTGACTGCCCAGTGTCAGCTGGAGGGATGCCACCTTGGTTGGGGTGGGCACACTGTGATGGTGATTCAGTGTGAAGTAAGGTGTAGCAGTGAGCTCTGGGGCTCTCAGACTGCCCCTTGCCCAAGGTACCAGTGTGCTGTTTGATAGTGAACAGGTCAGTTCATTCTCTCTGTCCTTCTCTTGCCCAATGCCAATCACATCAGAAACTTTGGGGAAGCTCTGTCATTCTCAGTGTGGTTCTGTAGGTCCTGTCTTGGTGGTGCCTCCATAATTACTGGAACACAAACAAGCATTGAGCTTGCTTTGCTGCACTGCCATGTGAAACAAAGCAAATGGCACCATGTCCTGACCCCTCTTGTGCTGTTGTTGATGCCTGAGTACAAAAAATGCTGAACTGAGCTGTGGAGTTCACTGGCAGTTAGAGAGGGTTGGGGGTTCCTCTGTGCTGGACTGATCTGGAGCAGGCCCAGCCTTCCTGCTTTGTCTACAAAGTGAATTGCTTGGGTTTCTGAGCGTTGCAGTAGTCTGTGGGTCATTCTAAAATAAATTTGTTTGCATTTTCTTAGAAAGTTAAAAAATTAAGACTCTTGAACAATTAAATAATCTAGTCAAGAGATTATTCACCTGCATCCACAACTTCTCTGGGCTTCCTGTTCCTGTGGGGGTGGTGAGACACTGGAACAGGTTGCCCAGAGAAGCTGTGGCTGCCCCCTCCCTGGAAGTATTCAAAGCCAGGCTGGATGGGGCTTTGGGCAGCCTGGTCTGGTGGGAGGGGTCCTTGCCCATGGCAGGGAGGTTGGAACAAGGTGATCTCTAAGGTCCCTTCCAACCTGAACCATTCTATGATTCTGTGATCTGTCAAAGGGCACAAAGGACACATAGAGAACCGGCCGGCGTTTGCTGGTCTGATGGGCTGGTCCTAGCACCTGGCTCCAGAGTGCCAGGCTACCCAACTGCATCTTCAGTGCCTCCTTGTTTCCATCTGTGACTAACTGCCTGCTGGAAAAGAAGTGCCCAGAATGCCTCAGTCACTTTCTCGTAGCCAAAACTCAATGAATCGCTTTGGAGACATTTACCTTCCAGCACATCTTCTTGTTGAGACCCAGGGTACTCAAACGTCTTTTTGAAGGTGTTGGGGAGCCCATGTTTCAATACAACCCAGCAAAACACAGATAATTCCTTCCTGCCCTGTACAAAAAAGGCTTTATGACTGGGGAAGAGCTCTCTACTAGACAAGAGCGTTCTCTCCCAAAAGGAAGAATCAGCTGTATAATTTCAGTTAATTCAAAGCTTAAGGGAAAAGAGAAACTGTTTTGTTTTTCAGAAGTGTAAGAGTCACGCAGATACTGTAGTGACAGTGCCATTGAACATGAAGAGTTTTATTTCTGTTTGTACTCCTGAGTCTCTGTTTGATCTGTGACAGATGACTTCATTACTCTGGCCCCATCTTCTCACCTGTAGGAGGGAATAATAGGGGCACATTTGGCTGTTGCAGTTATGCTGACGATGGATTGGTTTTATTTCTGTGAAGTGGTTTGTGATCTTTTGAAGAAAAATGCCTCTCTAGTCCTAATTGTTGCCATTCTTTGAAACATTGCATTAAATGTTCATGTGCAGGATGTCACCACTGGAATCTGAAATCTTTCTTATTTATCTTTAAAGTGGAATTGTGGCAAGTCCAAGAGGGAATATAAAAGTGGCAGGTTTGGTGGGGTTATTAGTGTGTTAAAAACATGAATGCTGGGATTAATAGGCAGGGGTTGCTTTGAAATGTTTATAGTGCCTCTAGGCCATCCACTTTCCTCCCTCGGTCTGAAAGGGAGAGATTTGCACATGTGCTGTGTCCCCATGAGCATGAATTAAAGGTGATATCTGTCTCTTGTTAACACGAAGTTCCCATTCTGATGGAAGCCTGGGAACAAAGAAAGATTACTGCAGTCCCTGTCATCATTGCTGCTGGCTGTCTGATTTCCAGGCTGTGTGCTTTCTTCAGGACTGCATTGTCAGCCTGGAAGTCACAGGGCTGGTTTTAATGGAGCTAAGAGACATACACTTTGTCATGCTTAAAACCATTCTAGGGAGAATCTGTGCTTCATGTTGAAAATTGGGAAAGGTTCACAAATGAAGAAAGGTTGGGAACTCTGTTTCTAGGAAATCAGTGCTCATCCAGCAGAGCTGATCACAAATGGCGTGGGCTTTTCTCCAGCGTGGATTTAGTTGTTGTGTTCTGTTTCTTTCCAGCTGGTGTGAAGTTCAGAGTCCTTGAACAGCAGGATGGAAAACCTCTTCGCCTCCTTATGCAGGTGAGCCTCTTGTGCCCCGGTGACAGTTGTGCTGGAAGCATCCCCTCCAGCTGACCCCAAGATTCTTCTCTCTTCTTGAGTTCTGAACTGATCCCACAATTTGGTATCTTTTTGTAAGGACCACACTTAAAAAAATTTCATCTGTGAAGTGCTGGAGCAAAGGACACACTTTTCACATTGGAATAACTGGCTGCTGCTTCCTGATCTTTTAAATGCCCTGCCTGACTCCTCCAATTGGAGAAATTGCAGTGTCCTATATGATATAAGAGATTTGGGAAACATGAAGCTCTGTTACTTCTGTAATTAAAACTTTGTGTCAGTGTCACTGCACTTCATGGCTGCATGCAGCTGTACCTTAATAACTGCTGAACACAGAGAAGAGCAAAAGAAGGCAGCTGAACCATCCAGAACGAAGGATAGTTCAGTGCCAGTGAAAGATTTTCCCTTCCAGATGTGTTGAAAAGTCGTAGCCATTCCATGACGCAGTCAGGATGAGTGTGTGGGTGAGACGAGAGGGAAGGGCCTCCTGTTGTTCTCCTGAATTGCACTGGCAAGGTGCGTAGGAAAAGGTTGCCTGTGCTTCTGTCAGACTGCATTTCCATGCTCTGTCACCAGAGATAATAAATCAGTTTTTTTCTGAGAAGAAATGATGTGATGGTAGCAGTGAAGTTCTCACTGCGCTTCCAGGAGTGATTGTGAAACTCTCATCTTCTGACGTTGCTGTATCACAGGATTGCTTTTCTTGCTCCTTGCATCCTAGGAGGAAAGTCTGCGAGTCAGCATATAGAATTCATAAAAAACATTTGCACACTGGGGGAATGTGTGGGAAGGAATTAACCATGGCTTCCTGGTTCTTTTGCTTTTTCCATCACTGTTCCAGCCCCCGCCCCATTTCAGCAGAGGTCAGATCAGCACAGGACTGGCACATCAGCTAGCAGCAATTCAAAAGGGAATCCCTTCAGCAGATGTCTTCTGGGGCAAAACGAGCGTTGTGAAAGCATGCTGTCCTCCTGCTTCCTGAGTGTTGGTAGGGTGGTGGTGTAAGAACCAAACTCTGTCATTCTCCTTGCCCAGAAAACTCCGTGAAAAGGAAACTGTGGACACTGGTTGGTGAGGCACAGGGGCAGCCGAGCAGACAGTTTGGCACTGGTGTTTGTGAGCCAAGGTGGATAGCTCCTCCAGAGGAAAAATATCAGGGCTTAGATAGAGAGCAGAGGCAGGGAGTCATGTGAAGATGATGAATTTTCCTTGGACCGCTGCAGAAAGATTCTTCTGCTGTCTAGAATATAGCATAAGTCATCATATCAAAGGGTGGAAGTGCTTTAGTGGATGTCTCTTTTGGCCTTCTGCTCAAATAATAAGGAGCACAGGGTCCGTAAAGGCATTTTTTTTGCTCCATTTGTGCTGGTGGAAATGAAAAATGGGCTTGTGTCAGAAATTCTGCTGAATATACCTCTTTCTGATAGGTCTGAAAGGAAAATCTAAAACCCCTGTTTTTAAGTGACATGCTAAAATTCTAATCTGTGGTACGTGGTGATGTTCCTTTCTAGAAATATCACAGTGGCTTTGTCCCCTCCCCACACAGTAGCCCTCTGATGCCATGCTTGATCCAAGCAAGGTTGTGTGCATGTAACCATGCCTAAAATAATTTAAGCTATGGGTGACCCATACAATCAAAGCTGCCCTTTGAGGCACTGGTAATGGATTAGAAATCAATAACTCTGGGTTTGAGCATTCACGTTCAGCTTGTGGTTCAGCCAAGTAATTGTTTTTATTTTTGAGGCAGTGTCAGTGGAATGCAAAGTCCAGGGGGAGAGTGGAGAATGATACTTCCATTCCCAACGTGACTTGATTTTCTCCAGGAAGCCTTACATAGTTCAGTATTTTCAATAGTGAGTGTTTAAAATTGTTCATTTTGGTACACAAGAAGAAATATTTCTGGCAGCGTGGCTCAGCTGGCTGATAGCTCAGCGAGAAGACGCAATGTGTTTAATTCATCTGTGTTCCTTCTGCCAGAAACGTCATCTCTCAGAGCAATTGCTTTGAAAAGGGTTAAGCAAAAGAGGAAAGGAAAAGGGAACGGCTCTGTTATGAAACAAAGGGTGCGTATTCTATTAGAGTATATTATCGCTTTGAACTACAGAAATTGCAAAAAAGGAACTCATATGCTGCTTCCCTAATAAACTGTTGCTTTTGTTTTGCTTGTTTGTTTCCATTTCTAATAGGAGAGGCAGACAAATACATGGTGCTGGGATTAAAACAGTCCCCTTACTTTTCAGTAGGTGGATGTTACCACTGGGCATCATCTCTCTGCCCAGGGAAACGTTGTGTCCAAACCCTGCAGCCCACGCAGCCCATAGCCGGAGGCAGGCCCGCGGTGCCTCTCCCTGCTGCAGCAGCAGTTCTGTCCTCCTCCAGTGTGTTCTGTGCAGAGCTCAAGGACCAGGCAGAAATAATTGCTCTAGTTCTACTGGTTTTGATGGTGGTGGGATTTTTGTTTATTTCTTTATGTGTGCATGTTTTGTTTTCTAACTGGCGGCAGAGGGAAGGTTTGTTTGGTCTTTGTTCCTCCTTTCCCTTTTCCTTTCTTTTCCTCTTTCTTTCAGCTGCATGTCCGTGACCACAGTGTGATTAGGTTGGTTACAGTCATGCATAACGTCCAATGAATGCTGTGGTCGGTCCCTGGCCATCAGGCTGTGTTTGAAATACGAGCTGCAGAAGTTTGGGTTACACGTGGTGGTATGAGCTCAGCTCTTGGGTTTCTGGTACAAATGTTCATTTTGATGGAATTCAGAACCAGCTTCCTGGGAATCTGTCTGAAGCACTGTCCCGCAGCTGGACCCCACTGGGTCTGCCTGTTGTGTGCCTTGCCCTGGCTTTTTTCCAGACTTCATAGGGCTGCTTCTGGGCACAAGCATTTTCTTCCTGCTTCAACAACATTGTACTTTGAAACTCATTTGACAAAGGTCTCCAAGACTAATTCTAATGAACTCTTTGCTTAACTGCTCTGCCCTGAAGCTCCATCTTTGTAGGCACCTTCAGTTCACCCTTGCCCTCCCCATGAGCACGAGATAGCTGAAGCAAACTCCCAGAAAACTGGTCACTCTTCAGTGGACAGTGGACAAGCTTTTGACAAAGTAGTGGCTGTGTGCATGTTTTTTGTTGCCTCTACATTTTGTGACTGGATTTTCTACCATGAATTATAGTCTCTTGCTCCTTTCACGGAACTGCTTCGTTGGTTCCACCATAACTGGACCCGTTCACTAGGGGAGGATGTCCTCCCATTTCTCTCCACTGTCCAAGCTTTTTCTAGCTCTGTAAGTCTCCTTGCCCAGGCATCTCTCACAGTCTGCTTTCTGACACCACCCTTACTGTGTAATCTCTTCACTCTTTCAAAGACAATCTACTGCTGTGCATCCTTTTCATGCATCAGAACTTGTCCAGACCGGGTCCTCTGCACTTCAGCTATCCCGCTGTCCTGAAAAATGCTTCACTGGAATGAGAATTTCCAAGGTCTGATGTACTTCTGTTGTCCCTTCTCCAGCTAACACGTCTGTCTGATTATCCCATCTTCCAAAAGACCAACACAGCAACTTTGTGACGGTAGCCAGAGGCTTGCATGGACTCCAGACAGATCATTCTTGGGACAGAGATTGAAATCAAATTGAAAACTATGAACTCAGACAGGGAGATTTAATTTAAAATGATAATGAGCAGCCCTGCACAGCATCATGTGATACCCATCCTGTTCTGCTAGGACACGATCCCAAGTGTTGAATGAGTGATACCAGGTTCAGCTTGAAGTGCAGCTGTGGGCTGAGGGCTACCACCCTAAAGCAGCAGGCCAGTAAAAGAGACAGCTTAACTGACACACTATGGAGGAGCTCCTACATCTTGTAGTGCATCCCCCAAGGAGTTCTGGAGTCTGCAGTGGGCGGCCCCCATCATCTCTCCAGCCACTGCAGCCTCCTAATGCAACAAGGTGACTGTCCTGCACCCTCACTGCAAAGTGCTCTCAGATCCTTCTGACATTTGCATCTGCTTCTCTGCTTGGAAATTATTCTGATAATACTGCTTGCCAAGCTTGGTCTGTTAATGTTTGGGGGCATTGTAGAAGGCTAAATAGCTTGAACTAGCTAGGGAGGGAGGCTGACATCTTCTGTACTTGTACTGATGTTCCAACAGAGGCCAGTGCTATGCAGAATTTGCACTTGCCTGCCTCAGCTACCTGTCCCTCCTGCTGCGCGGCATTTTCATTGCTGCTGTCTCTCTTTTTTCCCACAGATCAACCCTCTGTCATATGGCAGTGTGGTACAGACATACAGGCTGCCGACCTACAGCTGTTACCCTAAGGATTCCTGGACATCCCTCTGCAAGAAGCTGTTCCTTGGAGAGCTCATCTACCCTTGGAAACACAAAGGAGAAAAGCAGGACTGAAAAAAAAGCAGAACAGCCGGGACTGAAAGACTTGGTTAGAAAAACATATTGACTCCTAAGGCTTTTGGACCAAAGGTATCTCAGATCCAGCAGCTGTTGGATCCCTTTAATTACATTTTGGTAAGATGGGAGGGGCTGAATTTTTAAAGACAAATATTTTTAAACATTATTCCTCAACTTCCCCTAAAGTGTGTTTGGACTGGTTTGCTTTCCAAGCTGTTCCTTGTTAACAGTGTTCATCCTACCCGAGATGTCTGCCTGCTGGCACCAGGGACTAATGATCATTTTTGAAGCAAGAGTTTAAACCCACCAGTGCCTCACGGAACCAGCGTGTAGTGTAATGGAGGAAGTAGCTCCTGGACGGTGTGATGCTGTGTGTATCTCCCTGTGTAGGTTCACAGAGCCATATTAAAACCAGCCCTTTGGGTGGTCCAGAGTCACAGTGTTGAGGTGCATTCTGCCAAAGGATATTCTCAATCTTTTATGCTTCAACATTTGAGCCAGCCGATCAAAACACAGAGGATCAGATTTTAGAGCCACACACTGGAAACAGTGAGATTATTTGGGTTCATAGGATATTTGTTGTTCTCCTTTTGGTTGGGCTTGGATTCACCCTCAGTGCAGCACCAGAGCAGGTACTGAGCAGAGAAGCAATGGTACTGGCGGCCCAGAAACAAAGACTGCTGTTTGTTTGTGCTGACGTGATAGACAGAGGGTCTCACTGTCATTTTTCTACAGCAAATAGTGATCTGGGGAGAGCTGAGCTGACACCAGAACTGCAAGTGCAGGGTGCACAGCCCCACACCCCAGGCTGGCAGCAGCGAGCTGTGCTAGCTGAGAGCTCAGCGCCCTGCCAAGGCTCAGGGCTCCTTTCCTCTGTTGCAGTCTAAGGAAGCCACAGCTCTGCTGAGTGCAGCTGGGTGCAGCTGCAGCGTCTGCCCAAGGGCTGCAGCAGCCCGAGCAGCTCAGGGAAGCGTGTGCTGTGCTCCCTTGCAGGTCAGTACCTCCCCCTGTTTCTCAGGGCCCAGATGAGAGCCTCTTTACGTGCTGCCTCATCTTTTGCACTTTCTGGTAGTCAAAGAGTTTTTACAGTTATTTCAGATGAGGTATTTAAAGCCACTCCTTTCCCTGAACCTGGAGACACGTTTGTCTCAGGAGAATTGTGCTGCTGTGGACGGTAGCTCTGCAGTGCGGCAGCTCTCCTGCCTCCTGTTCTGACTGCGTGCTCGTTTTGACATCTGTTCTCCTTTCCAGCAAGCCTTCTATTCCTGCCCTGGGGAGAGTGTGATGTCCTGCCGTGTACTCTGCTGCTGTGGAGACACGTACATACAATCCTTACCCGAGAGCACACAGTACTCCCCTTGCCCTGGCTGTAGCAGCGATGCAGCATCGCTGCACCCCGCTGCTGCTCTGCGCTCCCCAGGTGGCTGCAGTCACCAGCAGGTCGGAGGCATGCTGGGTCTGTCCTCTTTCCCTTGGCCCCAGAAGGACCTCGGCTCTGTCCAAGGGAACTGAGGACAGATGAGCAGGGGTGTGTGGTGGCAGTCTGCACCTCCATTCGCGGGGTGTTTCCTGTCCTGACCCCATGTCTCATCTGTGTGCTTGGATGTGTCACAGAAGAGAAGGGGTTATGGCCCCACGGGTGTTGGCTGCCTTACGGTGTCCCTCACCAGGTATATTTTGTTTGCCTTTAGCTGCTGCAGCCTCTTCAGCCACAGCTTAATGGTAAGAATATGAAGGTCTGTAGGCAGGTGTTTGGTCTGGACAACATGGCCAGCAGACACGGGAGCTGCCAGGGGCATGCAGTTCTCATGGGCATCACGGGGGGAGGCAGCATTGACAGGCACTGCTCCAAAAGCTGATGGCGTTTCCTCCATTGCGGGGACAGGGTGGCAAAAAGCCCCTCTGGCACCGTCTGCTGCCTCTGGCTCTGGGTGGGAGGTCTCTGGCTGCAGAAACTGGAGAGAGCTTTGTTGTTTAATGATCAGTGCTTAAAATACCCCGGTACAAACGCACCATCTTCCTTTGGTTTATCAATGCCTGAGTATTTCTCCCCACTCCAGGTGTGAGTACAGCCGGGTTGTGATCAGCTCAGTGGGTGAATGCTCCGAGTGATGTACATCCCTTCAGCTTGAGTCAGTGGTGGAAAGCCATCCTCACCTGGCACTCGGCAGAGCAGGGTTACACTTTGCCTCCTCTCATGTTTCCACTGGAGTAACTCCATGATATTCCCCCTGCTTCCTCCCATGCCTGCATAGTTTAACAGCTGAGGGAAATGTTATTAGTTTTGGTGTTGTGTAAATAATGTTCCTAATGTCCTGGCTTTTAATTTTTTTCTGTGAGACAAACCAGCTCATGATGGTCCTGTTGCTGGCTGTCCTTTGGGATCGAGTGACCCGGGAGCCCCAGGGGCAGCACAGAGCAGCACATGGGCCCGTCCTGCTGGGGACCTGCCAGGCTCGTTGGGTGTTCCAGCACCGGGGTCTGTTACTGAGGGCTGCTGCTGGCACCAGGGATGGAGGGATAGGGAAGGGACAAAGGGCCCCACAAACCCCAGAGCCAGGATCTCGCGTGAGGACCTCAAACAGCCCAGCTGGAGCTGGGAGCTCCTCTGGGTGCAGTTCTCCAGTGCCACGCAGGACGGGTGCCGGAGCCACCTCACTGCTCTGTACTCGGCGCTCTCCTCGCCCATGGTGGTGTCTGAGTTCCTTCTGCTGGATATTTGCCACGTCTCTCCTCTTCCTTTGCAGTCACTGATGTGAAATGGTCTTCCCCCACCCTTTTCTGATTCTGCGTGGAGACATTACAACAACTGAGCAGACATCCTGCTCGGGAACGTCTGACCTTCTGTCATCTCTAATTACAAGGTGTCATCAGCATCATCTCTCGCAGCAGTGCAGGCTGGCCCAGCGCTGGCATTTCCTTGGGGAAGAGGCTGCTGGTAAGGCTGTGGCACTGATTGATCCTCAGATCCACATTATCCATCTCAGCCCTTAGAGGAGAAGCAGTAAAAGCTTTCAGGTTTGCTCTGACTCCACCACACGCCTTACAGCAGGCAGCAAGCAGTCCTTGCCAGCCATCAGTCAAAGACTGTCATCTTGCAGGGTTTTTTTAATGCTGCATTTCCTCCTGATTATTTATTCCACCATATGGTTCCCAGTGCTGGTACAACGCTGGAGATGCCTCCTGACATAGGCATGATTTCTGTGAAGGAAAATGTAACTCACTGCACGCAAAGCTCCATCCTACACAGAAGTTCTGTCTTTGAGAAATACTTTCCTTTCCTAACCAGAACAGCACATGACGATGCTGAAAGGAAATCTCAGCAATTACACTGCGCTGAAGGCTCTGTTTATGGTTTTGGGAGGTTTCCCTGGTCCTTCAGTGAGGCTGTGCCTTGTTCTGCTGCCACATGTGAACGTATCACCAGGCCCACAGCAAACGAGCATTGCCCGCACGTACAGCCCATGTGCTGAGCTGCACTCTCAGCAATTACTGGGCAGCAGGTCAGTGTGGACAGGCAGTGCCTGCAGGGCAGGGCACAGTGACTCCCACCAGCTGCAGCACCCGCAGCACTGTGCCATGCACCAGAGCTCCCCGGCACCCGGTGCTGTTTCCACCGTCCCACCGAGGAGATGGGAATTGCTCACACAGCCGTAAACCTCAGCTCTGGGGTTGCAGGGCTGGAGGGGCAGGGCTGGGAAGGAGAAGCCAACTCAAGGAACCCGTCCTCCTCCTCCCATCTGTGCCCCACGGCGTTGGGGGCAGTGAGGTGGGGAACAGCTCCCTGACCCCGATGCCTGCACAGCTCCCGCTGCCCCAGCCCCAGCCCTGCAGCCAGACGGAGCCAGCAGTGTTGGGGGCTGCATTTGAGACCACTCAAATTTGGGTGATGTCATCAGGGTGAGGATGCTTTTGTGCAGCTTGATGCAGCGCATCAGGGCCGTGGCTCTGAGCCAAGCACTCTCTTCTCCCTCGTGCATTTCCAGCGGCTGCAGGGACACTGTGTGAACAACAGCCTCATGGCAAGGAGCCCTCCCCAGGGCCCTGGGTCGGGGGCTCCATGGCAGCAGCCCCACGGTGTGGGGAGGGAGCCGGGCGGGGGGCACCAGGGCAGGGGCTGCTGGGTCTGTGCGGAGCTGCAGCCGCCCCAGGTGCCCCCCACTGCTGAAGACCCTGAACAAAGGCAGCTCCGGGGGCACACAGCCGGGACAGACAGACACTGTGTGGGGACAGCCACGGCACACGGGGTCATGCCCACAGCTCCTCGGTCAGCTGAGGACGGACACACTCATTGATGCTCCTCAGCCCCTTTTAGGGGTTCCCATGTGCTGGGCACTTCCCAGACCCCCACAGCTGCACCATGGTCCTGCAGAGGGGCCCTCACCCGCCTCTGGGCCCCTTCTGCCTGGGGGCTGAGTGGGGGACTGGGGACCCCATCTCCCCTCGCTCTGTGCTGGGGCATTTTGGGGATGGCTGCGGGCACTGCTGGGCCGTGCTCTGTCCCCTCCTTCCCATCAGCGAATGCCGCAGACCAGGCAGCAGCGGCTGCTCCTCCGCCGCCGTGTTTGTTCGGGAAGGGCCCCCAGAGGCAGAAGAGGTTTGGGGTGCGGGGACCCAGAGGGGCCGTGCGGGGCCGGGCCCTGCGTCCTGCTCCCCCCATGAGCCTTGGGACCGAGAGTCCTCGCGCCGCCGCCCTTCCCAGACTCGCGTTCCCATCATGCTCTGCTCCAGCGCTCCCCCCCTCCCCCCGCAAGGCCGCGGCCGAACCGCGCAAGGCTCGCCGGGACCCGTAGTTTGCGGCCGCTGCGCCCTCCCCCCGGCCGGCCCCNGAGCGCTGAGCCGGGCCCCGGGGCTGCCTGGAATGCGGCGGGAGCCGGCGGCGGGCGAGGATGGGCACGCAGGGCAGCCCGGTGAAGAGCTACGATTACCTCCTCAAGTTCCTGCTGGTGGGGGACAGCGACGTGGGCAAAGGGGAGATCCTGGAGAGCCTCCAGGACGGCGCCTCCGAGTCCCCGTACGCCTACAGCAACGGTAAGGGCAGGGCCCCGCGCCCCGGGGCACCGCGCTGCGCTGCGGGGGGCCGCCGCCGCCCCGCCCCGGGGGGCCCGCCCGGAGGGGTCGGTGCCCGCTGTCAGCGCTGTGCGACCCTACGGGAGCCTGTGGGGCCGTGCCCCCAGTGCGGGCTCACGGCCCCCGGCCCCCCCGGTGCAGCGCCGGTAACAAAGGAGCGGAGCCGCTCATGGAGCGGGGCTGGGAGAGCCGCCCCGGGCTGCTGCCAGCTGCTGTCAGCACCGCGTCGCCCAGCCGCCCCCTGCCATCCCCGCGCTGTGTCATGGGGCCCATGGCAGGCCATTAGCCGTGGTGTCACAAGGCTGTAATTAAGAGCCAAGGAGTGGCACCGGGCTGTTTCCTGCGTCCCTGCAGCGCAGCGTCACGCAGCCGGTGGGGTGCAGGTCCCGGGTGCTTGTCCAGCTGTCACCCCCCTCCCCTGCCTCCGTTCAGGGTAAAGGCCCTGGGGGCTCGGCCAGAGCAATCCCATATGGCCCCTTGGCCATCCCCAAAGCTGGTGGGGGGGCTGGGGCAGTTGGCTCTGAGATCAGGGTGCTCCTCAGCGCATGGGGCTGAGCTCAGAGCGCGCAGGCACAGTGCCCTGGGTGCCAGCGCCCTCGGGGCTGATGCAGGGTGCAGCACTGCGGGTCCCTGCAGGCAGCGCGGCTCAGAACTCGGCACGGCTGTGCCATTAGAGGGGCAAATTCTGGAGCCAGGAGGCTGTGGTGTGGTTCATCTGCTTGGGTGCCTGGCTGTGTGTGTGTGATTCACCTTCGAGGAGGTGCCTGGGGCCTTTGTGCTTCCCTGGAGGGGGTTTGTGTCCCCAAGGACCCCCCGGTGGGAGCAGGGGGGCTGCTCCCTGGGGCTGAGGCTGGCTGGGCTGTGGGGGATGAAGGGTGTAACGGGGGTGGTGTTCAGAGTGGGCTGCTGATGGTGGAGTTCTTTTCCAATGAAAATGCTTCTGGCTGTTGTTTAGATGCAGGAGGAAGGAGGATGGCTAGGGGGTGAGTGTGGTGGACTCTGTGTATGTGTGCAGGGCCCACTCGGATGTGACCTGGGAAAGGTTTCTGTCTGTTCTGCAGCACCAAAGTAACACCATCTCTTCCTAGAGAAAGGAAACCTCAGTGAACTGGTATTTTCAGAACCCATTCCTAATTAGGGAATCAGGTCACATGCTGTTTTTTCATTATTTTTTTTACCATAGTACATGCTTTGATAGTCTGTGCTGCTGTTGCTCCTGCTCAACTGCAGCTGATCAGATGGAGCAGCTCTGAAATCTGAACGTGTCTGACCCCGGCACCGTTCCTGGCAGCCTCGGCACTCTGTCCCCAGCCTTGGAGCTTCCCTGCCTGATGCTGTCCCAAAGCCACAGTGACAGTGCTGTGCAGAGGCTCTCTGGGTAAGCCTCCTTCTTGCAAGTGCGTCGTCCTCCTGGTTCCCTCCCAGACCCCACCATCATCCTCATCTGAAACAACTGTTGTACCACCCACAACTTGCTCCTTTTGTCCAGGAGATAAAACTGGCCGGGGTCGGTGTGAAATGGAGCATGCTCTGCGTTCAGCTGGTGGCTGGGACGTGTGCTCAGCTCCCCCGTCCCTGACCTGCAGGGCAGTGGCTCCCGTTGGGCTCTGCTGCTTCTGCTGCTGCTGCACAGCTGTTTTGATGCAGGTTTAGGAAATGCGCTGTGAAGGATCTTCCCTTCAGCTCTGGGATGAGCCACCTTTAAAAGTGGAGCTCTGTAAATAAAGCTCTGTGTTTTTTCCTGCTCATCTGTCACCCACCTCACGTCTGGAAGGGAGTTGGAGGGGTTCTCCTCCTCCCCACGAGCAGTGAGGTGCTGGGAAGGGGGCTGATGAGAGCCCTTCTTCTATCAGCATCTCCTTGGTGAGGTCTGAGGAGCCTCTGTGTGCTCCTGACCAGTTTCTGAAAGCCCAGAACGCTCTGGTGTGCATTTTAAAGCACCGTGGCTGCTTCTGTCTGTCTGTTCAGGATCCCAGGGCCAAAGCATCGCTTCTCAGCACAGCCCTATGGCTCGGTGCCCTGCCCTGCACCGGGTGCTGGGTGCTGAGCTCCTGGGTGCTCCAGAACAGCACTGTGAGCAGAGCTCAGCGTGCAGCTGTGCTTCTCACCGGGCTGCTGCGGGTGTTGGTCTCAGGGAGCACCAGGCAGGGTGGGGGGAGCAGGCTCTGCCCCTCGGGAGCGCTGCCCGTGCCACCCCCAGCCTGGGGGGTTTGTAACCGAGGTGGAATTCAGCGTTGCTTTTTCGTGGGCAGCTTTAAAAGGCCCAAAGCAAGCATTCGTGTGAGTCTTTGGGGGAAGATGTGAGCTTTTGGGAGAACATTGTGGCTCTTTCTTCTGAGCTTCCACTGTTGTCCTTGCTGGGTTTCCCCCTGGAGCTTCCCAAACCCCTGCAGTGCAGGCAGGGGCTGCCCTGAGCCCCACCGCTGCTCCTGGCAGCCGGGGGCCTTCTCCCCAGATCCCACCTCCTGCTTTTCCCCCGCAGCTTTTCCCTCTCGGGGCCCCCCCTTCCCCCGGGGCACGACAGGTCCTGGCCCGTGCCCTGAGCTGTGCACGGCAGCTGGCAGGGAGCAGAGCCACATGCCCTGCTCACGGGTACAGCTCCGTGCCACGCTTGTCACTTGGGTGCCTTCATCACCTGTGTGGGTGCTGTCCTCATCCTTCCCTGGGTGCTGAGCTGGCTGCAGGGCTCTGCCCACCCTGGGAGCTGGCTGTGCTGGGGGGGGCAGCTGGTGCTTGTCTGCAGCAGGGCCCGGCACCCTGCCAGCGCTGTGTCCCAGCCGCAGCGGAGCAGCCCGTTGGCAGGGTGCTGGCAGCAGAGCATTCCTGCCGAGCTCGTTGGGCGGCGTGTGCAGGCGGCAGCAGCGTGACTCACGGGGAGCCCCTGCGAGCTGCTGCCGCCACGGCCAGGCAGCGAGGTGCTCGGCGTGCCCCGGGCCGGGTGCTCAGAGGGCTCCGTGCTCAGGCGTGGGTGCAGCGAGCTCTTTGCTGTCCTTGCCTGGCCGCACGCTGCTTGGGTGGCACTCAGCCCCCTCCCCTGCTGCTGCTCCCACGGGAGAGCCGCAGCGTGCTCAGGGCAGAACGGAGCGCGTTCCTGAGCAGATGGCTTTGGCTGGAAGGGGGATAGGGGGTAGATCTCTTTCTTGTTGTTTCTCTGCTTGCATTAAGCTTTCCTCCTCAGGACTTTCTCACGTCTGCCCTGCTCCCAGGCAGCGCATGGAGCTGCGCTGATGCCCTGTCCTGTTGTGACCCACCAAGCCTTGTTCCCATCTCATCCCTGTGTCTTCACTGAGTGCCATCCTCAGGCGCTCTGTTACCCTCCCGTACCCAAAGATAACGGTGGACCTCAGCAGTCCCTCCTTGGATGTGTTCTCTGCTCTCTGTGCAGCTGGCTGAGCGTGCAGCTCCCCACGCTGCCATCTCCCCCTCCCTACAGCAGCTGCTGTCTGTGTGCGTCCTGCCCCCCCCAGGAGCACACCTGACCCCTCGGCCACCAGTGTGTGAGCAGCAGTGTCACCTGGAGGCTGCTGCGGGGCTCTGCTCTGTGTGCACCTCCAGCAGCCCCTCACTGTCCCCTCTGGAGCACGCAGCAGTCGTGGCCGGGTGTGCCTGTGCCTCATAGGGCACTGGGCAGTGCTGGAGGAATTGGAATAATGCTGTATGTAGAGGCTTGTGCACTCTGATGGGAGCTGGATGGAGAGGCAGCGTATGGAGGCTTGCTATTGTGTCCCTGTGGTGGCTGCAGGATCACCCTGCAGGGAAAGCTGGAAGCTTTGCCTCAGCTGTGCTGCTTCTGGCTGTGGAGGAGCGGAGGGTGCGTGTTGGACAGGTCCCTGCGTCTGCCAGCCCCAGTGTCCCTCAGGGATGTTTCTTTCCATGTCACAGGGATGCAAAACTGATGTCTTCAGAGCAGGCTGTGGCTTGGAAACAATTCCAGCATTTATTTCTCCCTCCTTTATTTCTTTGTGGCTAAAAACATATATTTCTGAAGGTATGGTATTGAACCTCTGTCTGTGGTTGGTGTGGGACTGCCTAGCTGTGGCTTCAACTTACAGCCAAAACAGAGCAAACCCCTGAAAGAAGTCCAGGCAGGTGCAGGTGCCTCCTGCTCTCCCCCAGGGCAGGATGGAGGGCACGTGGTGTGTTGGGCTGTTGGCGTGCATCACCTTTGGGCTGGGCAGCTGGGCAGCCTGCAGAGCTCCCGGCTGCCTGGGCAGCTCCCTGCCAGCTGCGTGCAGCTGTGCTTCCAGGTGGCTGCTGCTGGCCGAGCCTCAGGCCCAAAGGTGCTGTGAACTGAGTGCTGTAAATGTGACGTGGCCACGATGCTCTTCTAATAAACAGAATTAAAAGTTTTGGTTTGTTTTTTAAAGCGAGCAGGCTTCAGTTTTTCCAGGCTGGGAGATGACGGTCTGCTCCTGGTGGTGTGTGTTTTTCCTATATAAACCACATAGGAAAGCCCATGTAAAATGTCTCCTCCTTCCCCGCCCCATCTCCCTCAGCTTTTGTTTCCAGCTGTTCCCTGGCACATTTTCCTCCAGCAGCAGCTCGCTGCCTCCCTCCCTCGTGCTAGAGAGCCCAGCGTCTTTCTGTCACACTGGCAAATAGCTGCACTGCAAGCTCAGATCCCAGAGCCGGGTGTCCCCGCCTTGCTTTTCTCTTGCTTTGCTCTCATCTTCTTGTCCTCTGACTTGCCCTGTGCCCCTCTCCTCCCTCCAGCAGCCCCGGTGTGTCACTAAGTGAGCAGTGATGCAGGTGCGTTGTGTCCTACTGCTCTCCCTTTGATTTCAGGCTGAGGAGGAGGAGGGAAGCTCTGAGGTGCAGCCCTCAGCCCGTGCCGCTTTGCTGGGTGCTGTGCCGAGAGCCGGCTCTCACCTGGAGCAGACAGAAGCTTCCTGTGGGGCACAGGGGGCTGCAGCACGGCTCTGCCCCCAGCCCAGCTCGTGGGGTCCGAGCTCTGTTCCTGCGGAGGCTGGAGCAGCAGTGAGGTGCAGCATCGCTCCTCAGACTTAATTTGCTCGTGTGGGGCTTTGCTCACTGAGAACACTTCCACACGGCTGTAGCCTTCTGGATGTTTTCCTTTTCCACCTCCTCTTTGCCTCGTTTCCAGCAGCCTGTTGGGAAACTAGGCAGCGTTGTTTTAAAACGTTGGTACCTGCTCTCCTATGAAGATAACCCCCGAGGTGATTAAGGCCCTGTGTGCACTGTGCGGTGCTGTGGTAGCTTCATTGGACGGCACTGAATTTGGACAAAAATCCTCAAAGTATTTGTGTGTCATCAGTGCTGAGGGAGAAGGAGCCATGGGAAGACGGCGTTCATCCAGTGGCTGCACGTCCCTGGGACAGTGCTTTGCTCCTTCTAAAGAAAATGCAAATAGGTTGTGGAAGGTATCATTTAACTCATCTTCTGCTCCCGCTTTGGGGCTCCCTCGCCAGCCTGGGGTTTGTCACCCCCTGTCCTATCCCACCCAGTGGCTGCTCCCTGCACCCCTTCGTGCACGGAGAGGTGACCCCATCTGCTGCTGCCAAAAGTGGTGAGGAACAAAAGGCTGCTGTGTGTTCTGCCCATGCTTCTGAGGCCGAACGAAGAAACCTGGCTAGATACAAGATGTGGAAGAGCTCCTTTGGCTGTCCTGTTTGCTTCACCTTCAGTCCTCTGCTCCTGTCCCTGGAGCTGATTCTTTTTGCACTGGGGCTGTGCTGGGCACGGCTGGTGGCTGCGCTGCTGCCTGGGAAGTGTCTCCGTGGGCTCTTGGAGGTGTTACCTGTATTATGAGGTTAAAAATCTGCAGCCTTGTTTTGTGGGGAGTTTGGGGCTGTGATGCTCCATCTAAGAGGTGAGGCCTGGAGCGGGCAGGCAGAGCGGGGTGTCTGCGTGCGGTGTTGGGAGGTGTCAGCGTTAGCGCTGGGAGGCCCGTGCTGTGAAGATGCTTCACGCAATATCCTCACCCTTTTTGAATGTTTCTGTCTCCAAGTGCATCCCGGTGGCTGCGTGGGGATCCAGCAGCAGGGAGCACGGCGGGGCCCCGGGTGCTGCCTCACAGGCTGCCTTTGTTAGGGAGCGCAGCTGTATCGCTTTTATGGACATCTGAACTGCAAAGCATGAAGAAACTCTTTTGTTTGCAGCAGCTTCTGTGCATAAAATCAATCTTGATTTTCTTCTAAAGAACAAATCCACTTAACATTCCCAGTTTCAGCGGCTTGCTGGGTGCCCGCTGCTCTGGCTGCAGCTTCGGGAACAGATTTGCTGCTGGCTCCAAGCTCAGCTTTCAGAGCAGATGTCATCCTGAGCCGAGCGTGGAGCAGTTCCTCCCTGGGTGCCCTGTGCTGCCCGAGCACTGCTGGGACGCGGCGGGCAGAGTGCTCTGCAGGCCTGGGCTTCCTGCGGGGAGCTGAGCACATCTCTGGCTTCTGGCTGGCTGTAAGACCAAACAGCAACTTCAGCTCTGAGGTCCCCACCAGTCCCAGTAGTCAGTAGCTGGTGACAAAGATGCCTGGGAGCAGCGAGCAGCCTTCTTGTGACCTTCCATCTAAATCTCCGCAGTGACACGCTCGGCGCTGAGGCACTTCTTGGGCTGTGCAGCAGGAGCAGGGTTTGGCTTTGCTGCTGTGACCCTGAAGGCTGGGGCAGACAGCCCCCAGCTACCCCGTTCTGTGTGCACTGCGTGGAGCAGCTCTGGTCTCCTGGATGCTCGCTGAGAACAGAGGGCTCTTGCCCTTGTTGTGGGGTGGCTGCCCGTTACGGCGTGGAGCAGCACGGCAGGACAGGCACCGCTTTCTGACCTTCTGCTCCAGCTCTGCAGGCAGCAGCCGGGGGTGTTCTGCGGTGATGCTGTTCAGGAACTTTATCACCATGCCTAAAGCCAAAACGCAGTACTGCGAGGTCCACGTTCGTGCCAAAAGGCGCGGAGCTGAGATGAATCCATCTTTGTTCCAAGCCATATGTTTTGTTGACCCCTGTTGTTGATGAAGATAATTTGTTATTTGTCTATCTAAAGGGTAGGAAATTGAATGCATGACTCAAGCTGATGAGCTCATGTGTTGTTTGGAAGGGATTTTTTGTGGCTTACAGCTCGGAGCTGACGAGCTCAGTTGCTGCTGGTAATGTGCTGTTGCACACACTTTTTAAGGTCGGATGACTTCATCAGTCGCTATCGGAATAGATTGAATTTGCTTTTTTTCATCAGCTACTGTTGATGCGCTCATAGCACGTTTCTCTGAAGGATTTAGTACTGCTTGCAGGTGGTGCACAGCTCGCTGCAGTGCTGGTCCCAGCAACTGCCTGCTGCCTGGGGAGGGTTTGGTGACGGCCCCATGGCTGCTGTGCAGGGACCAGGCCACCTTCCCTATGGGGCGAGTGGTTCTGCAGGGCACAGGCCCTGGTGCAGGGGGTTCTTACCCCCGTGGAAGCACGGCCGGGCTGGGTGTGCTGGGCAGTGCTGTGCCTGGCTGCTCCCCATGCACCGCACCGGCCTGGCTGCCCCTGTCAGCATGTGCAGAGGGAGGGTTTGGATGTTCAAACCCAGCCACGTCAGTCACGGCCGAGAAACTTCTTGTTAACATCTGTAACACCCAGGGACTTGGCAGGGTAAGCAGTCGTCTTTGGACACTTCTCAGTTGTTGCTGGCATTTGGGATGAATTAACTTCTGCACTGACTGCTTCAGGCTGGGCTTCAGAGCACGGCAACGCTGTTGAGCAGCCTGTGAGACGTGCACGCTCACCGCGCTGATTTCTGCGTGGGTTTAATAACCTGTTTGTTTATTCCCTATTAATCTACCTGAAAGGTTTGCACAAGCTCTGCATGGAGGAGAGGGAGGGAGCTTTCAGCAGCTTGTCTCACGCACACAAGTGCCTATTGCCACCAGAGATGTCGATTGCACCTCCCAGATGTGCACAGGTGGATTTGCTCCTTTCCATGACCGCCCTGCACCGCTTCTGCCTGTAACCGGTCTCTGGTCAGTGGGCTCACCTGGCCCTGAGCAGCACGGTCTGTCCTGCTGTCTGATGGCATTCCTTTTTCTAACAGTCTCCCTGGCTCTGCCCAGCAGCTGGGACATGGAGCTGTGGCAGGGCTGGGTCCTGCTCCCCAGCAGCATCGGGGCTGGGGCTGAGTGCAGGGATTGCTCTGAAAAACCCATAGTTGCGTATGTTGTTCTTGCTGGGATCCGCAGCACTATCTTGGTGTTACAGGTTATAAACCAAATCTACCCCTCTCTGCTTAGCTGCATCTCTCAAAGTCCTTCCAGATAAGAAGCTCTAGCGAAGACTTGTTCTTAACATCTTCCTTTTACAGAAGGGAAGAAAAAATTATTTGTTCCGTTGTCTTGCCCTGAAGTATTTCTTGAAGTATTTCTTGATTTCTTGTCTTTCTGTGATTGTTCTCGCTGCCCCCAGTGCAGCTGCATGCTAGATGCTGCTTACCACTTGTGATCCTTCCTTGCCCATGCAGTAAGGATTTCCATGACACTTGCAGTTCGTTGCCATCTGTCTGTGTAGGGCACTGTGCTGACTGTGAGGTGTTTGGTGCTGTCCCGCTGTGAGGAGGAACAAGGTTTGTTCCGTACCCCCGTGGTGTTCTCCTGTTTTACAGTCACAGAACGTCTTCATGTTTTCAGTTACTTGTTTGCCATATGCTCAGAGACCAGCACTGCTTTCTCCCCAGCATCTTCTTGAACACAGTGCATTGCAAACAGCTCCTCATCGTGACCTGGGGTCTCTGTGAAGGTGTAGGAAGCTAAATCTTGGACGTGTATTCTCTGTGTCAGACTGCAGCTCTGCTTCTCCTCCAGATCCCAGCAGTCTCTGGCTGGGGTGGCACTGAGCCTGTTCTCCCCCATAATGGCAGCTTCCCACCAAGGCTTGCTCGTCGGGGGTTTGCCACGTCCTCCAGAAGCACCCAGCGTGGGTGGGGAAGGAGGGCTGGGGTGAAGGTGTGGGGACAGGCAGGTCGGGCTGATCTTCTTGCAGAGGTGAATCTGGACATCCCTCGAGCTGCTGCTGTGGGGCGGTGGTGGGGTTTGGGAAGGCTCCCACCCCTCCAACAGCAGGTGCTGGCAACCCGAGCCGCCTGTAGCAAAGCCAAGAGGGTTTGGTCCCAGATCTTTCTCTGGACTCGGCAGATCTGGATGCCCTGTAAGAAAACAGAGGTGTTTGGGTGAATATTGAACGTTTTCGGTTAGACAGCCGTGGCATATTGGCTTCGGTTGTGCTGGTGACAGAGCTGCCCTGTCACAAATGGAAGGGTTTCCCTGGGCTGGCTCTGAGGGCACGGCAGTGGCATGGTGAGTGCTTCTGGTGGGCTGGGAGCCACTACTGAAACCTCCCCGTGCAGCAGTGCTTCTCGGGAGGTCCTGGCAGATCTGGCATGTCTCCTGCGTTGGTTTTCCTCAGAGCTCAGCTGGCTTGGCTCCTGGGGGAGGTACAGAGTGGAGCCACTCCTGCTTCGCTGTGTCTGCAGATGAAATGTTTGTTAAAAAGCTGTAGTGGTCAGGTACTAAAAGTTTACTCTGTGTCTTATTTACCTATTTATATTCAGCATTGAATGAGGGATTGGCTGTAGCTCATCGCTGTGCACCTCAGTGTTTGACTGTTGGCCATGTCACGCTGCAGATGGGTTGGCAGAGCCGACAGTGCTGCTTTGTGAAGTTGAGATAACGTGTGTTGGTTTTTGTTGTGGGTAGACTAGCAAAGTACGGTGGTGGATTGATTGTTTCCATGAGCAGAAAGTGAACTACTGAAGAAATCGCAGAACCACAGAATACCCCGAGCTGGAAGGGACCCCCAAGGACCACAGAGCCCAGCCCCGGCCCCACACAGCACCCCCCAACCCCAACCCCTACGGCTGAGAGCGGTGTCCCAGCGCTCCCTGAGCTCCGGCATTGGGGCCGTGCCCCCTGCCCTGGGCAGCAGTGCCANGGTCGGCCCTTTTGGCTCCGGGGCACGGAGCTGCTCAGTTTGTCTTCTACCCAAACCCCTGGTTCCGTTCCCAGGGCTGCTCTCCAGCCTCGCCCCCCAGTCTGTACATAGAGCCGGGGCTGTGCTGTCCCAGCACAGAATCCAGCTCATTAAACTTCTTGTGGCCGGCCCAGCCCTCTGATTTGCCAGGATCTCTCTATGAGGCCTCTCCACCCTCCAGGGAGTCAACAGCTCCTCCCAGTTCAGTGTCTTCTGCAAATTTACTCAGTATGCCTTCCAGTCCTGTGTCCAAGTCATGAGGGAAAAAATAGAAGAGAACTGGCCCCAAAATGGAGCGTACAGAGCTGCTTCAGTAGTGACTGAAGGGGCAAAAGCATTCCTGTCTGTGGTTTGCACCAGCTGCAGATGGCTGTGAGGGAGAAGCAGGGTATGGCTGGGACAGAAAGCAGCTTGTCTGAAAACTGCGCCAGGGCCTCACTTGTACGCAGGGGTTTTTTTCCTTTCCTTTGGAGAGAGGCTTCTGCCTGTCGCCTGGAATGCCTTCTGCTCCAGCTCTGCAGACAACCCGTGCTTCTCTCGGCCATGACAGGTGTGTGCTGGGGCTGCTGCCGGCCTGGTGCCGTGCGGCTGTGCGGAGGGGCTGCAGCAGCCCTGCTGTGCACACAGGTCTGCCATTGCAGCTGGGTTGGCTCAGCCGAGCCTCTCCGGAGCAGGACGGTGTTCAGGACCAACAAGAGACCGAAAACGTGGCATTGGCTCCAGTGGCCGCCTTGCCGCCTCTGCTTAAGGAAAGCTGGACTCGTTTGCATCCCAGCACCTTGGAAATCTGAAGGAGAAAAAAACCTGTGTGCTGTTCTTATTGCTGTGTAGGAAAATTGAGACTTGTGCAGATCCCCCTTCTCAGGGAGAGGAAGCCTGTCCGGTCCCGGGCAGGGTTGGTCTTGGGAGTCTGCAGCCACAAAACTCCTCTAAAGTGAAAACTTAGATGAAGCCAAGAAGCTACTGTGCTTACAGCAGAGCTTTGGTTGCTTAAACTACATAAAGCAATTCTCCTGATATCTTAACCTTTAAGGGAAGAGCTCAGGAGCAGCGTGCAGTGTGTGTCCCCGTTGTGTTTCTGCCTTCTCCAGTGACTTTCTGGTCCATGTGCCCGCTGCCCCCGCTCTGCTTCTGGCATGCTGCTGCCTGCACCGAGGGTGCACAGGAGCTTGGTGGGGGCATTGGGACACGTTCCACGGGGCAGCGGGTTCCCAGGGGAAGGAGGCTGGCAGCCCGTCACAGGGAGCTATGGAGTGCTGGAAGAAAAGTGTCACTCCTTGGCGGGGTGTTGCTTTTCCTGGTTACATCAGATGTAGACTTTCAGCTGGAAGATTACATTTTAGCTCAGCGAGGTTTTGTTTCAGCACACATTGATGCGAAGCATCCTGTGTTGGCATGAGTAATTTGGAACAGGTCAGAGATTCCTAAATGCACCCTGCCCATTCCCATGGGAAAGCGGCTTGTGCTCGGGTTTCCTTCACCGCTTGATATAAGGGGAATAAAGGCTGGGATGCCCTGGAGCCTTGCCTGGGAACCATTATGGTGCTCGTGCGTGAAGCCCAGCTCTGGGGCGGGCAGGGTGCCTGTCACCAGCCCTGGTGACAGCAGATCGCCCCGCGTGCTGGGTCGCCTGGCTGCTCCAGCAGGGAGACCCAGGTGGCATCAGCCTAGGAAGGAGCCTAAAGCAGGGCTGGAAGAATAGCAGAGGAGTTGGGCTGAATGCTAAATGCAGAGAACAGCCCTGACTTGTTCTCTGGGCTGCGTTTTGTTGCATCATGCTGGATATGGGTCCAGAAAGGTGGGCTGGTATCAAGGCAGCTCGCAGCCAGGCTGTTCCCTCCCGCAGCACTGCGTGTCCGTGGGCTGGGCAGGTGCTGGGGGCTGCAGGAGCCTCAGGGCACCGCGTGGGGTTCCACCACACCTCCTGTGGGGGTGAACGCCCGTGCTGGCAGAGCCAAAATGTCAGTCCTGAAATGAGCTGTACGCGGCTGCGAGCGGAGGTGGTGCTCGGGTGGGGGAAACCCTGGCAGCTACCAACATTAAATTTGAAAAACTTCCCTGAATTTACCAGCTTCTGAGCTGCCTGAAACGAAAAGACAAAAGAGCAGCGGTGCAGCTGCCGGCACTGTCGTGCTGCCGGCAGTGTCTGTGTGACAATGACATCTAGCGGCCGCCGCGCCCGGCGGGGCACAGCCCCTGTCCCCAGAGCCCTGCGGCAAGGTGGGCTGAGCTCGAACCCTGCTGCAGGCTGGGTGCTGGGCAGGCGCCTTGCACGGGCCCTGCTCTGCTGTCCCCCTTGGTGCCACTGTGAGCTCGGTGTCACCGCGGCGTGTCCCATCGGTTTAGGGGCACCTGTGGCTGGCAGGGGCAGCACCCTGGGTTTGGCTTGTGTCGGATAGGGGCTGCTATGGGACTGCATCCTGCTCCAAGCGCCATCCCAGCTGCAGGGCAGACCCCCAGAAAAAAAATTAAGTGCAAATTTTAACAGGAGAGTCCCTTAGAGCTGGCTGATGCTCTGTGTGTGTGGAGGAGGGACATCAGGGCTGCAGCCTTCACAGCTGGTGCAGTTGTGCAGTCTTTTTTGTCCTCACCACTGGGCTTGTAGGTGTAGGGTTTTTTTTTTTTTAAGCTCAAAATAACTTGTAAATGCAGCCCTTAGTTCAAATACAGGTGTTTGCAGGTTAGAAAATGCATCGCTTTCTTCCACCTTGTGTTACCGGGTGTGTTTAAATGTTGGATGTGGACTAGCATAAAGCAACAAACAGAACAGCTTTGCTTCTCACTTGGCTACACACGAGCTCCCTGGGCTGTTTTCACCACATCCCTGCAAGGGTGGCATCCTCCAAGGCCACCGTGCTTCCCCCCAGCGCTCTGCTGAGCAGGGACAGGGGCAGCACGGCCGGGGCTGCCAGCCCTGCGGCCAGACCTGCTGCTCCCCTGGGTGCTGTGAGCACGAGGTGCTGGCCATTGATTTCTCACGCTTTGCGTGGTCTGCTATAAGCACAGGGCTTCTGGCAGCACATCCCTTGCCTGCAGGCTGCCTGTGCTGCTGCTGCCACGGTGCTGTGGGCTCGGCTCTGGCAGCTCAGAGCAGGTGCCACAGCTCGGGGAAGCCCAGTGGGTGCCTGCTGAGCTCCTGCACGCTGTGCCTTCTCCTGTGACCCTTCTGCCCCAAGGCTGCTGCCCCGACTGAAGGCACACGGTGCGGCTTCGGGTGGGAGCTGGCCCTGCTTTGGGACCTGGGAGGAGCCGTGGGCACGCTCTGCACCCCGCTGGGTGCTCTGTGCTCACTGTGCCCAGGGACGTGGGATTTATATCTGCCTGGAAATAAATACAAACCACTCACTCGTCTCTGGAGGGAGATAAAATGTAAACCGTCTGTTTTCTGTGATAAAGCACTGGAAATAGTTGGAATTTAAGATAATTATCTTTATTGCTTTTTATAGCACCCTGTGAAGACCGAAATCTAATTTGTTTTTCGCTAACAGGGAGCTCCTGCTGATGACTCAGGAAAAATCCATTTGCTTTATTGACCAACTTGTCGGTGTGGTTTTCAGGGCAGTGTTCTCGCAGAAGGGAAATGCAGGTGGTTGCACAACAGTGAGGTTTTAATATAAATTCAATTTTTGATATCTAGTGGCTAGAGGAGAAAGCAAAGCTGGTGCAGTTGGAGCGGAGTTCCCTGGTGCTGGCGAGCGCTGGTGTGGATGAGCTGGTGCAGCTCCAGCAGAACCACGGGAGCTCGGGGGGAAGCTGCAGGGAGGTGTGGCCGTGTCCCAGCTCTAACAAAATAAAATCTGTGTACCTGAAGGTGCTGGGCACCTCCAGTGTGACTGCAGTTTGGGGGTTCTGCTGGTCCGCAGCTGGGAAGCAGTTTTCTGTGCTGTTGTTGGAGGGGGAGTGCTTCCTGCCTTGCCTGAGCCCTGCCGGCCGTGCAGCCGGGCTGCTGAGGAGCTCCTCTGGAGTTGCATCAGCCTTCGCTTCCTGACCCCGTTCAGACACACGTGACCCCGATGCGAAACCCTTCAACTTGTTTTCCTGTAGAGAGGGAAGAAAAGGAAATGTGCAGGCGATGGGGCATGCCCCTGCCTTGGTGGAGCTGGGGGCTCTCCGGGCTTTTCTCGCTGATTCAGGACCCGACCCTCGCGCTGACCGCTCTGCACCGTTCTGCAGCACGAGCTGCTGCGTGCTGCCCTGTCCTGAAGAGCAAGTGGAGGTGATGACAGGAGATGACAATAATGTTCTTCTGAAATACATTCATGCTGGAGTCAGTTCCTCCACCGCCATGTTTGAGACTTGACTTTTTGAATGATGTGATAAGTTTGTTTTGCATGTTTTTATGAGCAGGTGTGCGTGCCCTGCAGAGTTCTGTTTCTTTTCTGTCCTCGTAGCTGGGCAGCAGCAGCTGTGCTCTCTGGACAGGCTGTTCAGTGTCACCACCTCCCCAAATGCCTCCTGAACGTTTCAGTGATGTTTGTGCAGAGGTGCTGGCTCTGTGCACTCAGTTACAGGTGCTCCCAGATTGTTTGGGTCTGGCTCATCCCCCACCGGTCTGTAACCTCACGCCGTCACCTGGGACAGTGCTGGAACCACTGGGCGTGCTCCAGCTGGAGCCTTAGCAAGCTTTATCCATTAATGGAGAAGAAGGAAGCAATCAAGGGCTTAATGGCATTTTTAGGGAGGAGGGAAAGAGCACCATGAGAGTCATCTTTGCTTAGAAGCAGAGTTTCCATCAGGTCTCTATGGCCCTTCACAGACATGGAGGAGAGCAAGAGGGAGGTGAAGGCAAAATGGTGGGCGTGGGTGGGCAAAGCAGACTCTACAGACTTTCTCTGTGTTTGCTCAGCTTTGTGGTGTTTTGCCTTTAGGAATTGACTACAAGACCACCACCATCTTGTTGGACGGCAGAAGGGTCAAGCTGGAGCTCTGGTGAGTTTGGTCTCGGAGCTGCTGTGGCTGTGGGTGCAGTGGCGGTGGGCAGCCCTGAGAGTGGGACGCTGTACCGCGGCGTGGAGAGTGCAGAGCATCCCCAGCTCGTGGTGAGGCTTCATAGCTCCTCTTGCCAGCAGTTTGGTCCACCAGATCAGACCTCTTTCCATGCCTGAGTAGTACAAGCAGCACACTGGCCTTTGCCAGAGTGGTCCAGTTCCAGATGTCCTCTGTCCCACCTGATGATGTTCCCACACAGCTCTCACTCAGCAGGGAAAATGATGCTATTTTGGAAGTAGTACTGGGCTTAACTGAAGTCCTAGGGTGAGAAATACATAGGAGAGAATTGGAAAGACAAAGTGTCAGTGGCTTGAGTAGGCAATCCTAACGAGAGCACTGAATAGACCTCTCGGTGACAGTACGGCACGTCCCTGAGGAGCAGGGCTGCTGGGGTGACCTGGCACCGGGAGGGACTCCTTCCTCATCTGCCAACGCTGGAAGAGGACCTGGAGCCTTTCTGGTCCAGCTTTTGTGTTTAAACTGCTGAGAAGATGCCACAAGGATCCTGTGGATGAGAGAGGTGATGTTTCACCTGGATCGAGCAGAAAATGACACAGGCCCTAGAACATGGAACCAAACATCTCCGCCAAGGCATGCATGAAATAACTGCAGTGTTAGTGTTCAGTGTGAGCTGCTACCCAGGGAATGGACGACGTGTTCTCAGCCTCAATGACTGCCTCTAACAGTGCATGGTTTCATGGTTTAATTATAATCCTGCTCTCTCAGGAGCTGATGTCCTCATTTTCCTAGCAAACAGCTAAATTATCTCTTCTACCTTGTATGTTTGTATGTGCTCCTTGTATTTTTTTGCCTCTCTTGTAAGGTGTCCGTTTTAATGTTTCCAGCCCAATGGAAGATGTGTAGTCTGGGATTTTTATTTTTTTCCCTACGTTTCCTAGGTGTAACTCTAGTTTTCTTTATTGCAGGGACACATCAGGGCAGGGAAGATTTTGCACCATTTTCAGGTCATACTCCAGAGGAGCCCAGGTGAGTGCTGCTTGCTTGGCAGGGCACGCTTGCTTTTTCTTCAGGCTGTAAAAATCTTTCATGCCGTAGTAAAGAGCTCTGAAGAGGAACAAATCAAGCATCAAAAGGACGGGATCTGTGAGAATACCAAGAGGCACCACCTGTCTTCCTGTGGTCTAGTTTTCTCATTTTGTGCAATGAGTGACAGAGGAGTGACATTTCCCTAGACTGCTACCAGAGAGCTCTGTTCCCTCCTGGTTTCCAGGCAGGAGCTAACAAGAGGGGCTGATAGAGGACGTGGCAATTCTGCCTTGAGATCTGCCGTAGCTTTAGGGTGGGGGCTCCTCGTTTCTGAGATTTATCAGGTTTGGTTTGATGTGACACCAGCTTTCCCAGTGGAGCTCTTTGTCTGCGTTGCCTCCAAATCAGTTCCAAAAATAAAGTGGCTCCCACCTGCGTGTTTGGTACTGGCTTGAGGCAAGAGCAGCTCAGTTGGATCTTAAACTAAGTTCCTTAAAACATGAAACAGAGCATTGCATTTTGAGCTTCTCCTTTGGGTCTTGCTCCAGAATAGCATCTGGATTCTGAATTTTAGAAAAATCTTGTGGTCCTCTGAAAAATTGTTAGTTAATAGTACTTTTTTGATGTACTAATAGTCATCCTTTGAGTAACATCACAGGGTCCCTCCAGATAAAGTCTCATTAAGTTTTTTTTGAAAAAAAAAAAGTCTCATTAAGTTGATTGAACTACTGTGATTTCCTTTCTTTTCTAATTGGAAAAAGTTTGGCAAAAATTCTTCTACTTTTACACGCTGAGTCGGAAGCTGTATGTCAGCTCACTGCCTGCCGGTATCCTGGCAGCTTCCCTGCCTTGGGGTATTTGCTCCTTGTGTTCCATCTCTTGCCACTGCTCTTGGCTTTTCACTCCCTGTAGCTGTGGACTTGCTTTGTGCACTGGCAAAATCCATCATGCTCTCTTTCCCAAAGGCTTGCAGTAAATTCCCTTGTGCTTTAGACGTGAGAGCGCTCAGCCTGGGATGTGCCGTTGACGTTTCCTGCAGTGTCTCGCTTAGTCTTGTGCACATTGCTGGTGTTGGGGATGGGTTGGAGGCAGCTCCTTTGAAGCAGACCCCAATTTCCTGCTGCTTGCAGAGGTGTAGGGCAGGGAGAGCTGGAGTGTGCCATGGGCAGTGGAAGAGCGTGGAATCTCTTGCTTGCATGCTTAGTCCAATGTGCAAATTTAAACCCTCTGCCCATGCTGTATTTCAGAAAACTCCAGAGCTCCAGTCCGAATGTAACCTGCGTGCTTGAGATAACATCCCTTCCCCTATAAGTGAACAGGATCAGTGAGGGTGGTTTTCTGATGGCCACATGACTTAGCTTTGGTTGATCTTTCTCGGAGACCTTGCTGTGTCAGATGCCTAAATCAAAGCGGGAGCAGCAAGCACTGTGTTTCCATGGGGCTTCACCCAGCAGAGCCTGCACCTTGCCTCCAGGACTTGGAGCTGCCAGGCAGTGAGCTGGGGCAGGTGGGAGAGATGGAAGAAATGGTGCTGAGAATACTTGGACACGGCTGTCTAGAAACTGAAGTGGAGCAGGAAGGCACTTGGAGCGCATCCATTGGGTTCATGGAATCGTAGAATATCCCGAGTCGGGAGGGACACGTAAGGATCATCAGCTCCAACTCCTGCAGCCTGTTTTCTGTACACACTACGTTTGAGGCTGGATGGGATAAACTGGCTGACCTTAGTGGAATGGAATTGCTTTTTATCTTCCTTCCTCACAATGAGGCTCTTGATCTTTGCATTGGAAGCAACATCTTGCCCGTCTGCTTTATCCAGCAGTATTGCTTTAGGAGCTCTCACTTCAAAGCCTGGAAGGCTTGCCTCATCTGTCTTAGCTCTCTCCTTCCTCAAGGAGTCAGCTGGAGAGAAGTTCACAATAAACATAATCAGCCAGCTTGGCAGAGGCACTGTTAACGGGAATGCTTTATTGCTGGATGCTGGAGTGGGCACTTTCCCTAGGCAGCAAGGTGTAGCTTATGCCTCTTCCCCAAGGTCTGTATTGTGCTTGTGCCGCAAATCCCTGTTCCAAAGGACTGGTGTGATGCCTTGGTCCTCATCTGCCAAACCAATCAACCTTTACCCTTTATAACAACAAAATATCCATAAGCACCGAGCCTGCCCAGTCGAAGAGGAGGCATTTCCCAAGTGAAATGTCTCTACTGCCCTTTGAAAAATGTTCTTGTGGTGAGTGCTGCGCAGTGAAAAGTGAGCGGGTGCCTTCTGGAGGCTGATAGCCAGGGTCCTGCTGCAGCCTTCCCCAGGTCACACAAAGTAAAGCTTGGTTTTGGCATCAGGTGGTTGGCTCCCATGTGGCAGGCCAGCAATGTTCCTGTATTAGCAGGAGTACAGGTGGCTCTGAAATAACCTGCACATCTTTCAATGAAAGAAATATGTTAATTTAAGCCCTTAATGGTTAACCAAAGCAAGAGAGACGTTAGATTTGAATAACAAATATCTCTACTGCAAGAATAGGCTGGAATACCTGCAGTTATTTCCAGCAAGCAGAAGCTGACTTCTGGCAGAGCTGGGCAAGCTGAGTGCAAGCTGCCACTTGGTACGTTGGCAATACTGTGTTATTGATAGCATAAAGACAGCATAACCCAGTGTGGCCTGGGAGGGGGGGAGGGCGTGAAGTGCTCCTGAGCTCTCTGGCTCCTTTAGGTATGCTTGATGCTGTGTGTTGGACTGACTGCTTTTGCTTTAGCAGCCTGCGTTCCTCTCTTCTGCCTTGGTATCTTCAGACTCCTGCTGTAGGAAGCAAACGCAGCTGGAACCAAGAGAAACAGCTTTTTTAACCTAATAAACTAAAAGCTCAGGAAGAATAAATACAGCAGAGAAGAGAGATGCCAGAGGGGAAGAGCTATGTTTAAAGTACAGTGTGATATTTGTACAAGAACAGCTTGGTACAAACTGACCACAGGCACCTTTGTGCTGAAAAGCAGCCAGAGGGGTTTATTGAGCAGAGGACAGAGGCTCTGAACTGAGCTTGCTGTCAGGAGTAAGCAAGCACTCAGTGTGTCAGGGCTGGGTTTCCAGAGAGAGCTTTGAGGCTGCTGGCAGAGCAGGAGGCCCTGTGATGTGGCATGGCTCTTACAGGGCTGCCTGAGCAGGGGGTAGGTGTGTGGGAGGGGAGAGTGTTTAAGAAAATACCCAAAGCAGCTGCTTGGTCTGAGAAGTGCCTTCAGGTGAGGGAAGCACACCTGGCTCCCTCCCCACCCCATCGTGTCTCGAGTGGAAGGATAAGAATTGAGTCTTCTGAAGTTAAACCCTGCAGACATTGCTACGTGGATAAGCAGTCCCCAGGCAGGAACCAGACCTTCTTGTGAGTTTTTCTTTCTGGCACAGCACATCCTTGTGCTTTGCTCGAGCTGGGCCGCAGGGCTCCTCCTGAGCACCGTGATGCTTCCCCAGCTGCCCCTGCTTGGATCCACCCTGCTGATCAGACTCGTGGGTGCAAGTGGCATTTGTCCTTGGTCTTTGCAAGAGGGACAAAATACCTGAGATACCAGGAGCTTGCTGTGTTGCAGGGTTTTTATGTTGTTGCAGTGCAGCGTATGGCAAAGGGCATTTGGTGATGCTTCAGAAATGTTTTGCTCATGGGCTTTTGCTCTTTGGCTTTTTCTGCTTGGTTGTAAGTTCTCAAGCATAAGTTCTCCAGCAGAGCTGGCACGCTGATCTCAACTGTTGTATGCAGCAGCTGCTCTTCTGGCTGCTGTGAGCAAATGCAAGCTGCTCCAGGAGTCGTCGTGAAGGAGAAGAGAAGGGTCCTGGTGGCACTTCGTAGTCTATCAAGGAAGAAGCAGATGTGGTGTCTGATGTGCTCACGTGCTGTGACTTCAGCCACTTCTAGAAAACATGCTTGCCAGCACTTCCCAGGCAGTGTGATAGAGGGAGTCCTTCAGGAATGGCTTCAGCCTGTCTGCAAGAAGTCAGAGCAAACATTCAGAAACGCTCCCATCTTACAGCAGAGCTGCAGCCCTGGCAGAATAATGGCTGTTGTTGAGTTCTGCTTAGGCAGCTGATTTGAGCAGTTGCTGTTTATCCTGCTCAGGGCTCCTTAGCATGCAGGGAGGTGCTGGCTTTCTGGCAGCTCAGCAGGCTCGGAGGTGCAGGCTGTGCTCTGCCCTGCAGCTCTCTGCTTGCTGCAGGTCCTCTACCTGCCTTGGGCCGTGTTGAGGGATGTCCAGCTGCTGGAGGAGTCAGAGTGTTTGCTGCAAGCTCAGTGATAAATAACCCCCAAATGTGCTATGCTGTTGGGAATGCTGTGGCAGCAGGCTGTGAGTTGCCAGCTGGAAGCCCAGCTCTGGCAGGGCAGGCAGGAGGGACACGGTGTTCTGGCTGCTGCCTTTCTTTGGGGCTTATTTAGCCCTGTGGGCTGCAGAAGCCCAGTCCTGGGGGCTCTTCCAGGCTTCCTCAGCAACAGCTTTGTTCCGTGGGTGCAGGACACTGAGTGAGCCTTTCCTGGCCCCTTGGGCTGGGGTTCGTGGCAGTGCTGTGAGCGGTTGCTTGGTGTGAGCTGTGAGTCCCCGTGCTGCAGCTGAGCAGTCTGCGTTGTGCTGCTGGGGAGCACGCTGCTTCTGTCACCTTTCGAAGTTTATGGCTCCTAAGTCTGCTCGCTGCAGGTGCTGAAACCGGGCAGAGACGTGATGTGCTTCCCTCTTTGGCTATGTGGGCAGGTCTGTGTGAGCTCCCCCTGCACACAAACCTGACTTCTGGCAGAGGGAGTGCTGCTGGATGCAACAGCAGATGAGCTCTGTGCTCCTTGTCCACTGCACCATGCGCTCGTGGAAATCTGCCACCGGTGTGCCCGGGCTTGCAGCAATCCCAGGAGTGTGGAACAAAAGCAGAGTGGAAAGGAACTTGGAAAATGAGCTGTGAGAAGACCTGAGACAGGTCTGGGGATGAGTCTGCTCTTCCACCCAGCACCAAAACCTATGGGCAGGTTGGGGAGAACGGCAGTTCAAGGGCTGCTGGGGGTGCAGCATGCACTAGGAGTGCTCTCACAGGGCATTGCATGGGCGTCTTGTGGAGCTGGATAGTGAGAGGGACGGAGGCATGAGGGTGCTGGCAGCCATCCGGGCACTTAAAGAACATTTTAGGCTGCAGACGAGAATCTATTCCTCTTTCTAGTCGATTAAAATTCTGCACACGTTATTCCAAAGAAATCCTTTTGTTTAAAAACCTGAAAAAACAGCAGATCTTACTAGGAGCTGTCTGCAGGGCTGGAGCCAGCCCCCTGTCTGCGTGCAGGTCTGCGGGCTGCTCTCTGCAGGGGAGAGGATGGTGATGGCAACGTGTGTCTGGGTGCAGTGTCCGAGCACACCTGTGCTGCCCGGAGGAGCACGAGGCCTCCTGGCTGCACCCCGTGCTGCATGGGGCTGTGGGGCTGCTTCCTCTGATTTGTGCTGAGAGAAAGCAAAGCTGGTCCTAACAGCTGTGCTGGGGAGGCTGGGGGCAGGAGGAAGGCGTTGGGCAGCGTGGCCTTGGGCTCTGGTCCTGGCAAGCTTTCCTGCACGGTGTGACCTCTCTGCAGGGAGCGGTGTTGTGGCTGGGGAGGCTGAGCTGCAGGCAGTGCCTCACCTCGCCGTCAGAGCGTGGTCTTGACCTTCCACCTTGCTCCTGAGAACTTAGGCTTGTGGTTTTGCTGATGTTTTATCCTGATGCCTCTCTGCAGCAGATCCACGCAGCAGCTGCCAGCAAGCCTAAAACCACTCTCCTCTCGAGCACATTTCTGGCAGGAGCTGCCTTCCCAGCCGAGCTCTTGGGTCTGTTTCTGTTGGCTGAAGGGACTTGTAGGTCCAGAAACAAACGCAGGAGGATTCCCTTAACTCCCTGGCAGTTTGTGTTGGAAGGGAAGGGGGTCATCAGGCTTTTTCTTCTGTTATTTCCTGATTATCATTCATTCGCACACAGCCTTGGAAGGCAGAAGTCAAAACAGAACAAATGAAAAGAAGCTGGGTCTCCCTTTTTAGTTCCAAAATGCACTTGATTTAAGTGATGTATCCTGGTAGTGGGTAGTTCTTGACTGGGTTCTTAAAAAGCACCAACTTGGGGTTTTGTCAGCATCTTTTGATCAAAGAGAATTATTTCTTCCTACTTTTTTTTTTTTTTCTCCTGCCTGGTCCTGGGAGAAGCTGGGTCTCTTCTTCCTTGAGGAGAGAAGGGGAGAAAAAACCAGAACACCTCCAATTCTTTTTGAGTATAAAACATAACTGTTCTAGAAATTATGCTGCAAAAAATCACGGACTGTAGGAATGAGCTCTGAGGCTTTTGTGGAGGGAACTGAAGACGTGTCTGCTCCCCTACCTGGCTTCAGGTACAGGCTTCCCCCAGTTCTCCTTGTCCTGGGGAGGACAGGGCTGCCAGGTCCCTGTGTCACCTTTAGATCTCCTCTGACTGCCCTGGGGCTTGCTGTAGGGCTGTGCCCAGAGGGCTGCCGAGCCCAGGAGGACCGGCTCTGCCCAGCTGGAGCCCTGTGGCACCCTGCACTCTGGCCTGGGCTGTTTGCTTCGCCCGCAGCTCGGCCCCATTGCCTTTCCTGGGAGCTGGGTCAGTCCCCAGGAGCGCTCCCACTCGGGCTCACTCGCAGGAGCTGCTGTGGGGCTGTCGGGTTTGTGGCAGGAGGAACGTGCAGGGCACACCCCTGCTCCTCTGGATGCAGCGTCGCTGGGGCAGTTCTTCCTCCTCTGTGCAGTCTGCTACTTTGGAAGTGATCTGGGGGCTGTTCAGGCCAAAACAGAACTGGTGTCTTTTCCAGAGTTGGAAATATGGGTGAAACCTTCCCTAACAAATCTGAGTTAATGCAGATCTGTTGCATCAGTTTCATTCCTAGCAAGCACACAAACAATGCGACTGGAGTTCCTTCAGCCTTTCAGTTTCTGGGGATAGAAGCGGCCATCCAGGTCCTCTCCCTTCTAGTTTGCCTTCCGTGCAACCTGGTGACTGCCCGTTTTCTTCCACCAGGGGATTCTCTTGGTGTATGACATCACCAACCGCTGGTCCTTCGATGGGATAGATCGGTGGATAAAGGAAATAGACGAGGTAAGCTGAACCTTTGCCGGCTTCCTGCTGCACCATTCACACCAGGGCCAGGGACCAGGCACACAAAGGGAAGTAGGGGGGGGGGAAATGTGTCCCCCAAGTGCAGTGGTCTGTAACAAAATCCAAGGAGGTGCCACTCTGACATGGGGATGAGTGGCTCTGCTGTGGAGAGGAAATGATGGCACCCAGTGATAAGGGAAGGAAGGATTTTGTGTCTGTCCGTTGGTATCAGTTCAGATATAAATCTGGAGTGGCAGGAAAGGGCTTGGGAATGGCCAAGAAAGACAGGAAAGTTCTCTCTAAAGTGGGCTGCAGAGGGGATAAATTAATCATCTTCATTATGCAGCATTGATTGCTCTGCATCAGAGCAGCTTCTGCTCCCTTGCCCTTTGCTGCTAGTGAAGCTAGGTAGAGCACTGTGTTGTTGCTTTTGCTAAACACAAGCCATTATTTTTTTTCCCACCTATATATATATTTTTTTCCTCAGCATGCCCCAGGTGTCCCCCGGATCCTGGTGGGGAACAGGCTGCACCTGGCCTTCAAGCGGCAGGTGCCCACGGAGCAGGCCCGCGCCTACGCCGAGAAGAACTGCATGACGTTCTTTGAGGTCAGCCCGCTGTGCAACTTCAACGTCATAGAGTCCTTCACGGAGCTGTCCCGCATCGTGCTCATGCGGCACGGCATGGAGAAGATCTGGAGACCCAACCGAGGTGGGCAAGGAGGGTGCTGTGCGTGGGCACCGGCTGGGCTGGAGCGCAGGGAGTGCCCGGGTGGGAGGTGTTTGCCCATCCCCGTGGGATCTGGAGGTGCCTGCCCTGGTGAAGCGCCTCGAGTCAGGCACGCTGGAGCTGAGCCCCGGCGAGCTGCCTGTGCTGGTGCAGCTCCAGGGAGAGCTCAGCATGTCTGGGCTCTGAGCTGCTCTGGGACATCCCACGCCTCTGCCTTGGCTCCAGGTGAGGCTGAAGGCAATTAAGCTCACAGCTTGAAAGTGCTTCAGTCAGGTGGTTGTGTGTGTGTGGGATGCAGCAAGCGTAAGCACCTCTGTCCTTCCCCTTGTCTCAGCCTGTATCTCCTGTTCTGGGGAGACAGGGAGGTGGAGGAGCCCAGGGCAGTGCAGGGAGCTGGAAGGGGATTAACCATGTCCCTGCAGCAGGCATGGAGCAGTGAGCTGGGGTGTTCCATGTATCCCAGAGCGTGGGCTGCAGTGTGAGCAGAGCCCGCCTTATGCCTCAGCTGTTGAGTTTGGGGCAGGGTAGCGATGGGACCCACGTCCCTGGCTGGAGGTAGCAGCGTGTCCTGCAGACAGGCAGCGCAGCAGGAGTTACACTCCTGTCTGGGTGACCTTGCTTGGTCTGTCCCTGCCTGGTGAGCAGCAGCGGGTCCTGCTTGCTGGCCCCGCTTGCTGAATTCCCCTCCAGGTTCTCGGAAGCCATCCCCGGGGCAGCGCTGCTGGCCGCCTGCCTGGGAGCAGCGAGCGGGGAACGCGTGCCCTCCTGTGGCAGCTGGGAAACCCCATCCGAGCAGGCATCCCACAGCACCTCCCGTGGCTCACACCGTGCTCAGAGGATGCTGGCAAGCCTCGTCCTGGCTGGATGGGATTTTCCTTGCTGTGAGCACCCTGCAGAGAGCCAGCCCTGCGTCTGCTGCTGACCCAGCAGGTCCCAAACGGGGCTGCCCTGTGGCTGGGCTGGCCATTGCCTCCTTCCCCTCCCTTTGGGCTGCCAAATGGTGGCTGGGGAATGGGCACCTGGCAGCAGCACGAGCAGAACAGCGCTGCCTGAGCCCGGGGCTGGCACCAAAGCCCGTGTCTTGCCAAGTGCTGGCTCCCAGAGGCAGAGCTCAGCTGGAGCCTGGGCAGCCTTTATTCCCACGCTGCTCTCCTAGCTGACCTGCTCTGTTCAGGGCTCCCGTGCAGTCCCTGTTAGCTCTTCTCCCCCACGCAGCAAGGGCTGCACGCCATAGGGTGGGTGTAGGAAGAAGGCAGCCCTTGGGATGTGTCGGACCGTGACTGCCTGCTCTCCTCCCGCAGTGTTCAGCTTGCAGGACCTGTGCTGCCGAGCCATTGTGTCCTGCACCCCGGTGCACCTCATCGACAAGCTGCCGCTGCCCGTCACCATCAAGAGCCACCTGAAGTCCTTCTCCATGGCCAACGGGATGAACGCGGTGATGATGCACGGCCGCTCCTACTCCCTGGCCAGCAGCGGGGGCGGGAGCAGCAGCAAAGGCAACAGCCTCAAGAGATCCAAATCCATCCGGCCGCCCCAGAGCCCCCCCCAGAACTGCTCGCGCAACAACTGCAAGATCTCTTAGCAGGACAGGCGCTGGAGCTTCGTGTCCGCGCCCACCCACCGCTGTACAGATGGTGCCCACCTCACCCTTGGGGACCGGGCCCGAGCCCGTGGGCCTCGGCCGCTCTCCCCGCGGCGCTGGGGACGCGTGAGTGCGGTGCTGGCTGCGGGGGGACGCTGCCGAGTGACCCTCCAGGAATGCTTTGGGCTTCGCCTCTCGGCCCCGGGGTGGAAAATTGAGCAGCTGCCGGCTTGGGGAGGGGGGAAGGGGGAAAAGCTCGTCCAGTTTGGATGGGGAAATGGATTTAATGGCAGATTGAGAGGCTTAAGGGAGGAGGCAAGGAGAGTCTGTGCTGCAACTTTAACTCTTGGACTCCTGAACAGATCGCTGGTGCAATAGTGGCTGTTGGATGTAGTTAAGGAACAAAAAATAAAAATTAAAAAAAAAAAAGAGGGGGAGGGACAGGGGACTAGTGGCCATTTTCACCAGGATGTTAACCTGCTGTTGCCAAAAAAAAGGACACAACGAAAAGATCCTAAACTGAAAGGAAAGGCAGGGGCTGGCCACAGGGAAGGCTGCAGGAGCGCTCTGCTTGCCGCCTTCGTTTATTTATGTAAATGTTATACATATATAGATATCACTTGTTTTCTAAGGTTTTTTTTAAGAAGCAGTCAGGGAAAATTTTATGCAGCCATGTAAATAAAAGCAGGGGATTAACTTAACCAGTGTCAGCAGAGGGGAGGACTTCAAGGTGACGATGTCCAAATGCTTGAAGGGGCTCTTGAAGGGGTTTGCACGAGGCGTTCTGGGTGCTGCCTGTGCAGGAGGTCAGAGCCAGGGCTGTGCTCCATCCCCACGCTGCTGTGCTGAGTGCTGGAGGCGGGCTGGGTTGGGTTGGGGCGAGGGGCAGAGCAGAGGTGTGGGGTTTGTTTTGGGCAGCGCTGAGCTCCGGAACCCCCCCAGGCCACGGACACCTTCAGCCACATCAGGAGCCACAAAGCCAGCGGGGACTGAGGAGCTGAAGTTGGCTGAGCCCAGCGCAGAGGGGAGATGGGCAGTTGTCCTGCATGGGCCTCAGCATCGCTTCCAGACCCCCCAGCTCTGCCGTGCCGCGCTCCGGCTGCAGCCCCGCATCCCCCTGCCCACAGCCCGGCCCTGCAGCTGCCCCGGTGCTTTGCTCTCGGAGCTGTCCTGCCTGCACGCGGCTCCTCCTGGATGAAGGTGGGAAGGGACCCAGTGCTTTTCCTGCTGGAGCGTGAAGGAGCGGCAGCGAGGCTGCAGGCACTGCCCGGGTTTGTGCAGCCAGCAGCAGCCCCGTGTCCCCCTGCGTGGCTGTGCCCAGCTCGTGGCTGTGACAGGGAGCAGGGACAGCCAAGGGCCTGGCTCTGCAGGACTGCTCCTGGGCTCTGGAGGATGTGTGCAGAGCTGGAGATACCCACGTGGTGTGGGCGATGTCCAGCAAGGGTGTGTGCATCCCTGGCTCAGTCCCAGGGCAGCGCACAGATCATGCTGAAAATTCACCTGGAAGCATCGCACCCAGCCCTGAGTGCAGAGGGGTGGGCTGAGCCCGGCAGCAGAGCCGAGCTGTGCCCACGGATCCCTGCAGCTGGGAGCAGCACAGGGAGCCGCTTCCACCCGGAGCAGTGCTGCCATCCCCTCCTGCTGCTGGCACCTCCTTAGGGCCTGGCTCTGCTCTGCCCCTCGCCCCGTGGGCAGGATGAAGCCACAGCTGATGCCGGGCTGATGCCCCCGGGCGCACGCAGCCCCTCTGCAGGAGCCCACCCCTCCCTGCCCACAGAGCACAGCCCAGCGGTGCTTTATTGCCCAGCTCAAGTGAGCGGGGAGAGAATTAAACCCCGGGCCGAGGGAGGAGAAGAATCCTTTGTAGTGGTGGTTTGGCTCGAGAGCAAAGCTGTGCCGATTTCAGCACGGAGTCCGAGGGATTTCTGGGACCTGTCTGGCTGGCTGGCACCTGTTCCCCATCGCTTAGCGCAGCAGCAGACACTCGCTGGCTCAGCAGCCAGGGATATAGAGCCGACAGGTGATGCTCCTGGGCCCGCTGCCCTGCGACGTGATGGGTCCGACCCGCTGAGTGCCCCTGGTGCTGCCCCGCCACGTGTTGCCTCCCGCAGCCTTCGCCCAAAGCTGAGTTGTTTCATCCCGTGTGATCCGAGCGATCCGGTCTGGAGGGAGAATGGAAGATGTACCCGGAGCGTTTGCTCAGCAATTTGTTCTTAGTCGTTAATTTAAAAGGAAAAGAGGTTCTTGCATCCGATGTCAACACTAGTGTTTAGCTGCTCTCCAACACTTGTACCATTCCTGAGGGTTTTTTTGGACTGTCCTTTTATTTTTGTATTCCTTTGTACAGTCGATGTTGTTCAACTGATTATACATGGTTTTGTTTTATATAAATTAAAGCCTTTTTTGTTTTGAACTGCCACGCAGGAGCCGGAGGAGCTGTGTCAGCGGGTGTGGGGGGAGCTGGGCAGGCAGAGGTGGTGGCTGGGCCCCAAGGTTCTGCCCAGAGCTGGTGGGAGCCTGGTGCTGGGGGTTCCAGCGCTGCTTCCCCAGCATTTAGCACTGGGACTGGGGGCTGGAGGGGGCTGCCCCGGCCCTGCAGCCCACCTCCCCGTGACCTCCCTCTCCCCCTGCCCGCTCGCTGCCCCGGGATCAGATTTTCCACTTCGTACCAGACTGGCCACGCTTGTTTTAACAGCTTAAGTGCAATTATGGCTGGGGCTGGGAGGGAGCGGGGGAAATCAGATCGCGGCCGCAGCCTGGAAATCCCTTCATGAAGGCGGAGGCCAGGGCTGAGCTGCGGCGAGGGCTTTGTTCTCTGCTGCTCCTCGTGCCCCCCCGGGAGCAGCTGCGGGGGCTCAGGTGGGGAACTCCTGGGGGGGCACTGCCTGCAGCAGCCCCGGGCATGGGGAAGGTGGGAGGGAGCCCAAAAGTCCCCGCTGCCTGGAGGAGGAGCAGGTGGCTCCCAAACTGCCATCGGGCTCTGTGACCTTGGAGAATGTCCCCAAAAAATCCCTGTTCTGGTGCACAGCGTGTGGCTGGGAGGGGGCCCTGGGCACGGCCACCCTGCAGCTCGGTGTGTGGAGGTGGGAGGTGTGGGAAGGCCGATGCCGTGGCTGCTGGAGGGTCACCACGGGGAGGATCAGAGCCACTGGAGCGGGTGGGTGGCTGCCGCGGGGCCCTGGGGGATGCGGGGCCGCTCCGTGCCCAGGGCACACGTGAGGGATTTGCAGTGGTGCTCTGGGGGTGTGCATGGAACCCCCCAGGTCAGCACTGCATGGGGTCAGCACTGGGCCCCCCTGGCTCCCTCCAGGCCTCCATCCCAGCCTTGCTGCTTCTGGGCTCAGTCCCACGGGAATGGGGCATTGCAGGCTCCGCTGTGAAATGTGCCAGGGAGGGGCTGGAGCTGGCACCCCAGCACCGCGATCCCCCTGGTGCCAGCACCCCCCAGGACAGCCAGAAGCTGCATTCTGCATTTCCCTGTCCCTCCCTCCTGCAGCACTGCGGGACCGCGGGGCCCAAAGCAGCAGAGCATCCCCAGGCCGCTCTGCAGCCCATCCCCGGGCAGTGACACCCACGTGACCATGCCCTGGATGGAGCAAGGGGGGTGCTGGGATGGGGGGGTCTCCACGCACAACGCTGCTGTGTATGGGGGGGCTCAGGGCCTCAGTGGCACCACTCAGGTTGGGTTGCTCTGATGCCATTAATTCCCTGTTTGCAGAAACAGCGCCGGGTGTGTGCAGGGTGAGCCCAGGGCCCATAAGGGGCGGCTCCTCCTTGGGGCTGGCAGTGGCCGTGCTGGAGGATGGGGGCGATGCCCATGGCAGGGGGCTTCTGGGCAGCCCCCCCGGCCCAGCACGGCAGTGGCATTGCCCAGCCCCAGAGCTGCAGGGTTGTGGCAATGGCTGGAGGTCACCACACTGGGGCACAGCGGCTGTGTCCCCTAGCACCGGGACATGGTGGCAGCGTGTCCCGGAGCTGGGGGGGGCCCAGGGGTGCCTGAGTGTCCGCGGGGCGTCGGGTTCTCCCGGCCCTGAGCTGCGCTTGGGACAAAGGCTGAGCGGGGCCGCGGGCAGTGCCGCTCGCTGCAGGTCCGTCTCGGGGGATTAGGGCAGTCTGGCGGCGAGCGGGGCCGGCTCCGGGCAGCTTAGGGCCGGCTCCGAGGTGCTCGGCGGGGCAGAGGGGCTCTGGCACGGCCAGGCGCTGCCCCGGGCTGTAAATCCCCGCTGTGCGCTCCCGGAGCGGGGCCGGGGGCCGCGGGGCGGGCGGGCGGACAGCGGCTCTGGCCGTTCTCTCATCCTGCAGGAATTCGGCTCCATGGGCCGGGCATTCTCTCCCCCCCCNTCCGCGCTCCGCGGGGCCCCCGCTGCGGCACGACGCCGTCCCCACGGCCCCGAGAGCTCCGCGATGCACGGGGACGTCGGGCAGCACCGACGGAGAGCACCCAGCGCGCACCCAACGCGCTGAGCCGCGCCGGTTTGGCCCCCGCCTCCTCCTCCTCTTTGTCCCCCGGCCTTTTCCTCTTCCTTTCTCCCGCAGCGGCCGATGTGAGCGGCCCCGAACCTCGGGCGGGGCAGGGGCTCCAGATGCCTCCCGGGGCTTCGGGCCGGCGGCCGCGGGCGGCTGAGCCCATGTGCGCGGCGGTGATGCTGCTGCTGCTGCTGCTGCTGCTGCCGGCGCTGGCGGCCGCCGCGGAGCTGAGCCCGCACGCGGGGGTTTGCCCCAACCAACTGAACCCTCACCTCTGGGTGGACGCGCAGAGCACCTGTGAGAGGGAGTGCCGGAACGACCAGGTGAGCCGCGGGGCTGCGGGGCTGTGGGCGCGGGTGGGCCGGGGCTGGGTGCTGCGGGGGAGCGGGGAGCAGGGGATGCTCGGGT
>WBMW01002262.1:101730-118095 GCA_013396635.1 Penelope pileata
CAGCACTCCCCTTCTCCCATCCCCATGCCACTAAAGCTGGGATGGAGTTTTGCTGCTGAGGAACACCCGTGGCCACCCCCTCACCCCCCCCCAGCCGGCACAAAGCACGCCCCAATTAACCCAGTGACCGTTTTGGAGCTCAGCTCCTCCCCAGCACCCTGCTAAACCCCCCCCACACCATCCCGGAGCACAGCTGGACCTGCTGGGGGACCACGGCATCGCTCCGCGCTGTGCTGACACCGGGCCGGGGGGGACGGTGGGGGACCCGAGGCCCTGCTGCCACCACAGCTCCAGCCCAGCCCCCACCGCCTGCCCCCAGCCGTCCCCTCCCCAGATTTTGGGGATTTATTTTTTACCATAGATGGGGACAAATGCTGATGGGTGGAAGTGCTGCAGGGCACGCAGCCACGCGCACTGACATGCACTGCTGTGCTCCCGGCAGCAGAGGGTACAACTCCATCCTCTCCCCACCCCAGTGAAAATTTTCTTACATTTATACATTATTTAAGACACACGCTGATATATAAATTACTGTCTCTATATATACTATGTATAGGCGCCAGGGCCAGTCCGTGGAGGAGGACGCGAGGGGCCTTTGCTCATTTCCCTCTGTCCTCTGTGTAGTGCTGGAAGCGAGTGAAGCTCATGAAGACTTGCTCCAGGGATATCTGGCTAACCGAGTAGTCTTCCAAGCGGTACTTCTCTTTGGCTTTCTCCAAGGCCCCAAAAACCTGCACGGGATGGCACAGCAGCACCAGTTACTGCCAGACACCCCAGCCAGGCTTCTGCCCACAGAGATCATGGGCAGTGAAATCACCCCTGGCAGGAGGCGGTGGGGAGCCAGGAGATGGAGCGTTTGCAGAGCGCCTGACCCCACTGCAGAGCACCCGTCTCCAGGGCTGGGCTGCAGCAGGGGCTGTGGCTCAGCAGAGCTGCAGCCCCGGGGAGCAGCAAGGCTCAAACCCACAGCTCTGGTAGGGCTGTGCTGGCCCAGCACCGTGCTCCCAGCAGGAAGATGTAGGCTGGGAAGGACGTGATGGCCAAACACTGCCCTCCCACCACCCCGCTGCCACCGAGCCTCTGAGATGTGCACACATAAAATCAGGAGGTGAATGCACAGAACACAGCCACCCCTCCTGCCACCCCCGTGAAGGTGCTGGATGTGCTGCAGCATCCCCTACCTGCGCCCAGCTGAGGTTCTTGTTGGTCAGGTGGTAATGCACCATGCCCTGGTGCTCGTGCTTCAGGACACTGCCTGCGAGAGAGCAGCAAAGAGAGGCTCGGAGCTTCTTCCTGGCAGCTCACGGACGCACCCTGCCCTCACCCAGGGGCGCTTGGCCCTGCAGCTCACGGTACCTGGGAAGGTCTTCTCCACGAAGGCCTTGAAGGCCTGCAGCTCGCTCTCCTCGTCGCTCCGCGTCTTGGCCAGCAGCGTGTAGCCGCTGCCGAACTTGCTCTTCAGGTGCTGGGGGCTGCCCAGGCACTTGAACTGCCCGTTGACCATGATGGCCAGCCGCGTGCACAGCGCCTCACACTCCTCCATGCTGCAGGACACGAGGGGCAGCGCTCAGTGGAGTGTGAGCACCGAGCCCCGCTCCGACCCCCGCCCCAACACAGGGAGAGCTGGAGATGATGGATTCATTCACTCACCTGTGGGAGGTGAAGATGATGGATTTGCCACACTCCCGCGTCCGCGTCACCGCGTCCCAGAGCAGGCGCCGGGCCACGGGGTCCATGCCGGTGGAGGGCTCGTCCAGGAAGATGACGGGGGGGCCTCCAATGAGGGCGATGCCAGCGCTCAGCTTCCGCTTGTTACCGCCGCTGCGAGGGAGATGGGAGAGCCCTGAGCACGGGGAACCCAGGCACAACGTGGGGCAAAGGGTGCCCCCAGGTAGGGGCCGGCTGGAGCCCCCCCACCTGTAGGTCCGGACCAGCTTGTCGGCGTGGGGCTCCAGGAGCAGCCCTCGCAGCATGTTCTCCACGCAGCTCCCGATGTAGCGCTCGGGGATGCCCCGCAGGCGGGCGTACATGCTGAGCGTCTCACGGCCCGTCATGTGCTCCAGCAGCGCGTCGAACTGCGGGCAGTACCCGATCCGCTGCTGCACCTGGGGGCAAGAGGAAGGCGAGGGGCTGGCTCAGCAGCAGGTTTGCAGGGAGAGCTCTGCACTGAGGGGTGCCCTGGCATCCATGGAGCTTTGCTATGGGCTCAGCATCACGGGGTGGCAAGGGCTGATGAAGGTAGATGCACCCATGGATTGAATTAAATCCCTGAGCCATGCTTGGGGTGTTTCAGTTTGTGATCACCTCTTGCTTTGCCAAAGGGAGTGGGCAATTCTCAGTAAGGAGAAAGCTAGGAGGACTCTGGAAATGTCTCAGCTGCAGGTTTTAGGAAGACCATCACCTGACCCTGAGCACTAACTCACATTTTCCACATACCCATTTACAGAGCTGAACAGTTTTAAAGACGGGTTCACCACCCTTGCAAGGTTTGGCTTCCCTTTGTTTTGTATCTGCTAGCCCAGTTCAGAGCTTCCAGGTGATCAGATGAACAGGGAGAGCTGGGCCAGACCAGAACGCCACATCCCTGGGGCATCGCATCGCCCCTAGCACCTGCAGCAGTCTCCTCCCCAGAGGGGCTCGCACTGGGGCCCAGCCCAGGCAGACACAGGGCACTGCACGCTGCCCCTGCTGCCCTCAGTACCTTCTTGATGTTGGCCAGAATGCTGTGGCCGTCCACAAAGGCGTCCCCCGACGTGATGCTCTCGTCACCCGTCAGCATCTTGAACGTGGTGGTTTTGCCCGCACCATTGAAGCCGAGGAGGCCAAAGCATTCCCCCTTGCTGACCGCCAAGGAGATCCTGTCCACTGCCAGCAGGGACTCCCGGCTGTCGTACACCTGGTGGATGGCAAGGCACGGGCAGGGTCACAGCACGTGTGAGGCACCCAGCGGCACAGTGGTGGCCCCACCAGCCCTGCTCACAGCAGGGTGCTCGGGAAGGGCACCCCTCACTCACCTTGGTGAGCTCCTTGATGACCAGAGGGCTGCTCAGAGATGACAGCAGCTCTGGTGGGGACTCCAACACTTTCTTCCTCTCGTCTGCTACGTCCCGGTCCTCGGGCAGCACGGACACCCTGTTCAGCAGTGCCACCTAAACACAGGGTGAAAACCACTGTCCCCTTCCTCTGGGCAGGAGCTCCCAGCCCAGGCAGCCACCTCCAGGGGGATGCCCGCTCCCTCTGCTTCCCCCTCCCACCAGCTTCAGCTCACCCATTTCCGCCGCCTGCAGATGCTGCAGATCAAAGTTCTCAGTCTCCAGAGGAGGTTTGTCTCAATGAGTAAGAGGAGGAAGAGGAAGGAGAAACCCTGGATGGTCAAGGAGGTCAGGTATCGCCCGATGCCAGGTGACTCCCAGGAGAAGTAGTTCATCTGATAGCTGATATCTGAGCAGGGTTGGAACACAGACAGACTTGGATCAGCCCCCACTCTAGGGAGATAAGCTTCAGAGAAAGCCGTGAGCTCTGCCAGCCTCATCTCCACCCCAGCCCGCAATGGGCTCCCTGCCCACAGCTCTTTCCAGCACTTCCCACTAGAGGATCCAGCTCCTCGAGGGCATCTGGCCCCAAAAAGATGCTCAGTGGAGGCACACAGAGGAGACTGAGTCACTCCTTCAGGGTCATGACTGGGTTTCCTTGACTGGTCTGTGAAACTTTCTCTACTCCACATTTTCTTCCAAATAATTGGTAAGAAAAAAGACTCCTTAACTAGATTGCTCTATCAGTGTCAAATTATGTTTTTGCTTTAAAGTGACACCTGGAGCTACTGCCCAGGCTGGGTTAGAGGCCCCGTGACACTGGAGCCGCCTCCTCAGGTGAGCATCTCCTCCCTGGGTCAGAGACCAAGCCACCAGCTGGGGATTTTAGCCCCCTCCCCACCACAAAACCCACTCCATCACCTCCCACTGCCCAAGGACAAATGCAGAGCAGAGCACACCCACCCAGCCCCAGCTGGATTTCCCCCAATGCAGGACCACAGCTGCCCAGCCAAACCCACAGCCCCGCTGGCCCCACAGCAGCCTGTCCAACACCCCCAGCCCCCCACCGCCCCGCAGAGAACCCCAGCATGGCTGCAGAGCTGGAGGATGGGCAGCAGGGGCAGGCAATGAACTCACTGAATGCCTTGCAGATGAAGATGGCTTCAACGGAGGAGGTGCAGAACTGAATGAACTCGTAGTTCTGGTAGAAGTCACTGATGCACTGACCCAGGCAGTAATTGGGTAAGGTGAGAAAGACTTTATCCAGGGTTCTGGAGAGGTCCACCAAGCCCAGCTCTGGAAAAGGATCAACAGATTGGATTTAGCTGCCTTTAGAGAAAGACCCTGATAGATCTCAGAAAGAGAACCAACACATTTTGTCACGCTTAATGGATGGGCAAGGGCTCTTTAGGGGTTTTCTGCTACATGGGACAGCCCCAGGGTCTAGGTGTGACAGACCAAGGGTGTCCCCTTGGGGGCTGTGTCATCTTGGTGGCAGCAGGGTGCAGGGCTGGGCATGCAGCGAGGGCAGCGACCCACCTGGGATGCTCATGATGGTGACGGCGAGGAAGGTGGCCGTGCCTGAGAGGATGTTGAAGATGGTGAGACGGGTGTAGGCCGTGGCTGCCACTGAGAAGAAGAAGCTGAGGAGGTACATGAGGGGGATGATAGCCCAGCCATAAAGGAGGAAGATCAGCATCACATCGACGAGGTGGCTGTCTTGGGTGAAGGCTTGCACATCAAAGGCTTGGAATATCACCTGGGCACAGCAGCGCGAGGAGAGCACAGGTTTGTTTCAACAGCAAGCAATGCCACCCAGCCTCCTCCAACAGGAGGGCGTTAGGGCTGTCTTACCAGCATCAGAGCACAGGGAATGAGGAAGTTGATGATGTCCCAGAGCAGGGCGGACAGCCAGAAGTTAACCACGTAGACACCACTGACGAACTGGACATGCTTGGCCTTGATGGCCCGCTCGCTGACCAGCAGCAGCGCAAAGGTGCTGGCGAGCGAGGCCATGCCGTACAGCAAGTTGATGGCGATGGCAAACCCGGTCTGGCCTCTGCAGGAGAGCAGCAGCGGTGGTTAGAACAGGAACAGTGCAACAGACCAATGCTGAAGCTACAACACACCTTCACCGTGCTTCTGCTGGAGGCTACAGTGGTCCACCCACACAGCAGGAATGCCCCACAAGAGAAGCACATCTCTGCAAGATGAGCATCTCGCACACACGGCTCTCCTAGCACACCACAGACCTCCACCCGCCCACTCCACCGTTCCCAGGTCCCATACATCACCCCCCTGGTACAGGTGAGGTCCTGAGACCCTGGGTGCAGAGCAGGGTGTGCAGCCACTCTGCCCCTCCAGCTCCCTCTGAGCCCTGCAGGGATGAGGGCCCTAACCATAAGCTGCGAGCATCTGAGGGGGAACACCCAACCGCTGGGATGTGCGTTGTGCTACGGGCACATACAGCTCTCAGACATCCCGAGTGCCATCACAGCTACATTCAGGTCTGAGAAACGGAGTCCTCCACTGACACCGGTACCGCTGAGCCAATGTGTGCCAGCAGGAAAGCAAGCGTCGTGCAAACAGACGTACTCCATGAGCTGGTCCTTGGCCTTCTCAGTGATGTTGCGGGGCTGGGGGTAGTTGGTGACAGTGATGGAGGCGTTGGGGCCCGCCAGCACCCTGAGGACAGCGTTGTCGGCCAGCATGAGGGCCGTGGCCGGGGAGTGGTAGGCCTGGTTGTTGAACAGTGCGGTGACCACCGTGCGGTTCCCGGCTCCCTCGAAGGAGGCAGCAGTGATGTAGTGCTCGTTGAAGGCCCCCCCCTCCTCGGACGCTCTCGAGATGAGGTACTCCTCCAGGCCACCTGCAAACATCGCTGCTGTTACAAGCGGACTCCAGGCAATGGGATCTGACTGGGGCCAACTGAAGAAGACCCCAGCAGCGCTGGCCCTAATGGTGGCCCTGAACACAGAGAACGCAGCTCTGCCCAGGTAAAAGAGGGGCAGGAGCCAGCTGTACCCTCCCGTGCAGGAGGTGATACCACAGGGAACATCAGATGGGACCCAGCCCTGGAAGGACAACCCCGCCGGGCATCACCAGGGCCCTGCACAAAGCCTCACCCAGGACCTCCAGCGGTGCCTGACGCTGGGCGTCCAGCAGCTCCACGTACTGCTCTGCCAGCCTCTGCGGCAGGCCCGAGGCGGTGGGGACGGAGAAAGGCACGATGGTCTGGCCGTAGGGCTCCAGCGTCAGCCGCAGCTGGGAGGAGTCCCTGGGCCCCGGGAAGGTCTTGGCCACGATGAGGGCAAAGGCGGTGAAGATGAGAGGCACGAGGAACTGCGCTGCCACCATCTTCCAGTTGCGCCAGCTGTACATGGCTCGCTTCATGAACATGGCGTAGAACTGCTGGCAGCACAGGTAGAACTGGAGGGGAGAAGTCAGGTCAGTGCCTGTCCCCCACCACGGGCAGCCCTTCGGCCATCACCCCACACAGCTGCTGGAGGGCATGAGCTGAAAGCCACCTCCCTGCCCTCTCCCTCCACCAGCCCACCCCATTCCCTGCTTCTAGCAAAGGGGCTACCAGGGCAGCTGCTCAACTTCAGTGCAGATGTTCAAAATCCACAGCTTCCAATGGGAAGCAGTCACTTTGGGAGCTAAGGTGTTAAAAGCAGCTTTGGACATGACCTTTACCTCTGCCCGAATCTCAGCACTGGATGTTCACAAATAGGATTGCTGCAGCAAGGCTGCCTGCCAAAGCAGCCCAGCTGAGACCTGAGAGCTCCCAGCTCAGCCCATGCAAGCACCTTCTTTGCTGTGTAAACCATAAACATTTTTCTTCCTTTCTGGTTTGAGATATGCCCTTGAGAAGGACAGGGCCACTTATCACAGGCACGCAGGCAGCAGGCCATGAAGGGCTGCCGCGGGTCCAGGGCGCCCAGCAAGGGAAGGCAGGCTGTTTATCTCCTCTCCCTGCTGGAAATGCCAAGTGATTTAGCAACAGCAGATGACAAATGTTGGAGATCATCTGGATCTCTTCAAAAGAAGGCATCTCCACAGAGCGAGGGATTAATGTGAAGAAGATGACAGTGACCAACCCCAGCAACCAGCCCCAAGCAACTCTTAAAACAACGTGCACTGAAGTTGCAGATTTTACTTCTACATTAACAACTTCCAAACCACACCTGGTAAGAGTGGCCACTGGGAGGCTCCACCCGGTAAGACCCCTGGTCTCAGAGGTCCCATTCCTGCAGCACCCACAGCCTGCACTCACCCCGGTGTTGAGCTTGATGCTGGAGCAATCCTCCGTAATGAGCGCCCCGCTGTCGTCCGTCATGTCGGTCATCCCGCTCAGGCTGCTGGAGTCATCCATGGCCCAGTCGTTGGAGCGCCGCTCGTGCTGGTACTGCAGAGCAGGCAGCTGGATGGCCTGGATGTCCATGCTGGAGTCCACCAGCTTCCCAACCCTGCACCAGGACGGAGAACAGACCATGAGACACCAACCCAGACACGACCAAGCTGCAGAAGCTAAACTCAGGAGACAAAACCCACACATGCCACAGACAGCTCGAGTGAAACTTGCGTCAGGTTGAGCCTTCAAACCTTCCTTCTCTTCCCCAGGCAGCTGTTTTTCCCCCAGTCTGGACATTTAGACACAGAACTTTGGGAAGGGCTTGTGGGAGAAAGGGGTTGCCTGCAAGGAGCTTCTTCCACAGTTGCAACTGTGTTTATTTTTTAATCATCAAAACCCACATTTGATTTTGCAGTGAAAAGGTAAGAAAGCATCTTGGTGGGACTTCATGCTGACATTTGGACTTGGTGTTCCCAGCCCAGAGGGCATCCACACTCTGGGAGCTGCACAGCTGACGATGATGCATGGTGGAACTGTGCCAAGGACAGGTGTTGGGACGCCCCAACACCACTCACTGAGCCCTGCCCAGCCCTGCCCACATGCTGCCCTGGTCCCAGCCCCGTCACCATCAAGAAAGCTCTTGCAGGAGATGATTAAGGCACGTGGATTGTGCAGCCAGCCCTGACGGGACCTGAGCACCGCTCCCAAGAAGGACTGACCCTGAGATGGAGGACCCAGCTCCTTCCCACACACATGCTGCTCTTTCAACTCACTGAACCACAGCCCAGGTCCCTGCTGCCCTCCAGCCCTGCCAGGGTAGGGCCAGCCCCCTCCTGCCCACCCCCTACCTCAGGAAGACCTCCTCCATGGTGGTGACAGAGGCACCGTAGCTGGCGATCCCCAGCTCCTCCCGTCTCTGCTCCAGCTCCGTGAACAGGGCCTCAAACCTGGAAGCACAAGCAAGGTGTCGGGCTGTGCTGCTCAGCGTTCCTGCTGGTGTCAGAGGCCAGCTGCACCAGGCAGAGCCCCTGGCTTGGGGGCACCACAAAGATGGCTCAATGGGCAGCACACAGAGCTGTGCAGCACAGCATCCTGTATCCCCAGGCCTTGGATTTCAGCACAGCCAAAAGCGAGGAGAGGATGTGAGATCACAAGCTCCTCTAGGCACTGCTCCTGCCACTGCTTTGAGTTCTGCATCCGGCTCCAGGGCTGCCTGCAGCACTGAGCACCCTCCTCTCTCCAGGAGCAGCTTTCAGGCTTCATCTCCTACTGCTGTTTTTGCACAGGTAGCCTCAGCCACCCTTATCACACCACTCCATCCAGAGTCCCGATGCTCCCAGCCTCCCACCCCACGCAGTTGCTGCATGGCAGGCGTGATGGCAAGAGAGCAACGTGTCAGCAGACTTGGACAAGGACCAAACCAAATTTTCCAGGACCAGCCCTGCAGCTCACACGTCACCCCTGCACCTTCCAAGATGTGGAGAGTAGCTCCAGTTTCCAGCAAGCCCATGATCACTGCAGGGCCCCAATGCGTGTACACAGAGGGCTGCAGGCAGGGAGGGAGAGCAGGAGCTGATGCTGTTACCTGTGCGTGCTCTCTTTGGGCAGGATGAAGGACAGCTCTGCCCCAGCATTGCTCTCCATGGTGGCGTTGGGCACGTACTGACAGATGAGGCGGGAGATCTCCCCCAGGTTACAGTAGGGCTCCTTCACCATCACCATGTGGTATCCTGCGCCTGGAAGAGGGGGAGAGGAGTGTGAATCGCAGCCCAGACTGGACCAGACCTGGTCCTGCAGTGCTGGAGCAGAGAGAGGGGCTGCTGAGCACCACAGGGCTTTGCCTGGGCTGCAGACAACACAAAAGGCAGCGAGAAGGGCTGAAGGTGAGCCAAGAAGCAAAGCTTTTGCAGCACCAGCCACAGCTGAACAAGGGTGGGTTTGCACTTCAGAAAAGACATAACAGCATGCAAGGCAGGCAAGAAGACAAGCACTCTGGCACAGCCCCCCTGCTCCTTCCTTACCATATTTGCGCTTGAGGAAGAGCGAGGAGCCGCAGCACTGCAGCTCACCCTTGGCCATGATAGCTATGCGGTCCCCCAGCAGGTCAGCTTCATCCATGAAGTGAGTGGTCAGCAGGATGGTGCGGTTGGTCCTCTGCTGCTGGAGGAGGTCCCAGGTGGCCCTGCGAGAGGCTGGGTCCATGCCTGACGTTGGTTCATCCAGCATCACCACCTGCACGCCGGAGATGGGCACTGCTCAATATGGGGCTGGGAGAGGTACAGCAGTGCAGGATGGGGCAGCCCTGGGATCCAGAAGCCCTGCGCTCCCAATGTGCACACAGTGGTCTTGTTTGGGGGAGTACTGGGCTGCACTGCAGCCTGAGAGCATCGATCTCAGAGCTATTCCCCTCTGTGGCAGTGCTCCTGCCTCCTCCTCACTGCCCCTGCATCTCCACTGGGAGAGGGACAACCCCAGAACCACGAGAAGAGCCCAGGTTGGCACCAGGGAGAAAGGTTCAAGGCGAGCCCCACCACAGCTGCTTGCCTTGGAGTCGCCGATGAGGGCGATGCCGATGGACAGCTTGCGCTTCATGCCGCCGGAGAGCGCCTTGCTCAGCGAGCAGCGCTTGTCCTCCAGGTTAAGGATCCGCAGGATGTGGTTGATCTCCTCGGGGCACTTGGATGCTGGGTATCCCTTCAGCTGCCAGACAAGGGGAAGGAGGGTTAAGTCCACTCGCAGGGACAAACAACCCTGGCAAAGACTCTTCCCATCTCATCAGCAACCGGCTGCTGAGCTCCACCATGGTCCTGCTCCACTCCCTCCTGCAACCAGGCAGGAAAGCATGGAAGCACAGAGACAGCCTCTGCCCACCCCAGAGGTTCCCCAGCCTGCATGGTGACAGCCCTGCAAGCCCCCATGGTGCCACACAGCGAGCCCCATGCTGCCCATCCACCCCCGTGCCAGCTCCACATGTGCCAGCCATGCTGCCAGGCAGTGTCCCCAGCCCCGGGCTCACCCCTGCATAGAAGTGGAGGTGCTCCTCCACCGTCATGTTGTCGAAGAGCACGTCGTGCTGGGGACACAGCCCCAGGCTGCGGCGGATCAGAACCATGTCCTGCGAGATCTCGTAGCCGTTGATGTACGCCTGCCCGCTCGTCGGGGAGTACAGACCTGGGAGGAGCAAGCCTTGAGTCTGCATGGCAGGGCCAGAGGAAAGGCAGGGCTCTGCTGTGGCCATGTGTCCCCACTCATGCTGCTACTCTGCCCTGTCCTGGATGACACCCTGGGGGGATCCCCCAGCTCCCCTCCATCTGCCCAGGCAGCAGCACACCTCCCAGTACCTCACCATCCCCAGCCAGCAGCTCAGTGAGCCCAGGGTGCAGCAGGGAAGAGCAAAACCCCTCCCCAGCCTCAGAGAGGAGGCACAGCCCCGCTTCCCCGGGAAAGCCACCAGCCCTGCAGGCAGCTGCCCCTGCTCCTGCCACGTGCCAGCCCCAGGGCAGGACACAGCTCCTACCTGTGAGCATGGACAGGGTGGTGGTCTTCCCAGCACCGTTGTGTCCCAGCAGGACGGTGATCTGCCCTTCGTACATGTTCACCGTTAAGTCCTTGACCGCCTCCTTCGTCTTGTTTCCCACTTTGAAGACCTGTGGAGATGACGTTCACAAGTTGATGCTGCATTCATGGTGAGTGCTGTCAGATCCGCTCCCTCTGCTCCTCCAGGCAGCCCAAGCCCATGATAATCACTTGGGGCTGGCATCAGACAGCAGCACACAGCAGGCTCAACACAGATGTCACCGCACCCACAGGTACCCAACGCTTCAGCCCACCACGAATTCCACCAGCTCTGGGGCAGAGCCCTACACCTGCAATACAGGGCTCTGGGAGCAGAGGGCAGCAGATGATGGAGAAGCTCCTGCAGGTGGCAGCTGTCAGAAAACCAACCACAGATGCAACGGGCAGTGCTGCTGTGTGGCGAGCACAGGACAGCCTGGTGGGACCAGCACGGACAGCCCTGCAGCTCCGCTGTGGGCACGGGGCTGCTCTGCCTGGACCACCATGCTCTGGCACTGCAGGGCTGGGCCTCGGGAACACCTGCAGTGCCTTTCTCCTCTTATGTCCTCTGCCTTCCAGAGCAGAGATAGAAGCACCCTGCGAGCCCAGGGTGCCGTGAGACTGCTTGAAAAATTGCAGCAAGAAAAGACCTGAGCTGCGTTCCCCACAGCTCCCAGCAGAAGCTGCATGGCCAGGGGCTGCTCTAACACTGAGACAGCGCTGGGGAAGGGGAGAGGAGGGCACGGGACCAACCCTGGTTCTTGTGCTGTGCTGGGAAGGTGGTACCTTGGAAAGGTGCTTTATCTTGATCCCCGACACAAGGTCAGCAGGCTCCTCCTCGATGTACTGGCTCTTCAGGGCTTTCTCGGGGTCCTCCTCCTCCTCCTTCTCCTTTCCCACGACAGTCCTGGGCCGCCCACACCAGTACGAGGGCTGACAGGAGAAGGCAGAGAGACCCTCAGGCACGGGCACAGACCCACCCCTGTGGGTGCCCCAACACCCCTCTCCCATGCAGATGCCTCCCAGGGAGCTGCAAGACCGCTCCTCCTGGCCCGTCAGATGCTGAGCAGTGCAGCAGGCAGGCCAGCCAGAGAGCTGCTCCTCCTGCCCCACTGCCTTCCCCCAGCTGCTGCTCTTACACCACCCGTGATTGCACAGTGGCTTTTCCCTGTCTTCATTTCATGGAAAAGGCCAACGTGCCAGTGAGAAGCGTCCTGCCCAGAAGAGTCTGAGGAGCAAACACAATCATCCCGAAAAACCCTGCGTGCTCTAATGGAAGTGGGCTAGGGTCCAGCTGCTGCGGTTGCACCCTTTTTGACCTGGCTTTCTAGGAATTGAAGTGTTTGGGATCTTAAATCCCTGTGGAAACAGCAATTCAACAACTCCCAGACCCAGGGCATCCAGGGGCCAGCACACCGACGTGCCCAGCACAGGGCTGAGTGGCATCAAGGTGCTGCTGCCTTCCACCCCACGTTGGCTTTAGGCAGAGAGGTGCATTTCTGCCTCACCAAGAGCTCTGCACATTCATGTCACGGACGCTGACACGAAACCACACTGCAATAAGGAATTTGGAGGGAAGGAGGAAAAGCCTCCCATTGCTCACATCATCAGAAATGATGCTGTCACTGAGGCTTAGTGAATTCTCTAAGCTGAGTCGCAGTGACCACCACAGTGCCAGGCTGAGGATGACACATCAGACTTGGCAGTGGCACTGGGCTGGCAGTGACAGCAGCACTGCTGACACGTGACAACCAGCCTGCCCTGCAGCCATAGCCCACCCCTGTGCCAGGTGATGGCTTGGGGCAGGGCGCAGGACATGGACCCGGCCAGACCTTGCTGCTCAGGGCAGCCCCCCATCCACTGATTCCTGCCCCGGACTCCTCCCTAATGCCTTTGTTGGCGCTGTGGGGACACTGTGAACAACACACCATGCACACCAAGATCTGTCAGGACAGAGATCCAAAGCCCAGACCTTCAAGATGTACTTCATCATCAAAAATCAGCCTTCAGTGAGGATGCACTGCAGGCACCCCAACTTTGGAAGCCAACGGTGCCATTGTTTTGCTTTAGCATAGGCCAAAAGCAGGGAACACCACCGAGCAGTGCCATCAGCCCTGCTGGAAGGGAGGTGCAAAGCAGAGCTCACCGTCAGGAAGAAGTACCAGGGCTGCGGCACGCCGTACTCCCCCGGGAAGACGGCCTCCACGTACCAGGCCACCAAGCCATAGAGCACTGAGTCCAGGAGCAGCATCCCCAGCACTTGTGCCAAGGTGAAGTTGTCGTCCACGCTGATGGGCTTCATGAGGTCCCTCCACTGAATGCCAGTGCCTGCAGGGACACAGCACACTGCTCACCTCAGGGGAAGGAGAGGAGCAGCCTGCATTCCCAGGGCTGGAAGGCAGCCGTAACGAGAAGCACACACATGGCCCTACAATCTCCATTTCATACATGCAGAGAAAAAAAAAAGGAGCAGAAGTGTACTAAAATCTTGAGGCTCCCACCCCATTCCTTGCACAGACCATGCTTCTTTCATCACGTTCCCTGCAGCTGCCCTGGGAAGAAACCATCTCAGCTGCAGTCACTGCCCCTCCATCCCTGCAGCTTCCTTTCAGTGTCACCACTTTGCAAAAACACTGCCTCTGCTGGGACCAGCAGCAAATTCTTATTAACATAGAAATTAAAGAAAAACAAAACAAAACCAACACAAACATTGGAAAGAAGGAAATGCAATTAATTACCATCCCTTAGAAGAGAATTAACTTTGTCATCCAAGCCACTGGCTGTGCAAACTCCATTTGGAGACTGACAGACGCATGGGTTCGGAGGAGCAGAGCCCTGGTGCTGCCAAGAGCTGCAGAGCACCCAGCAATTGCCTCTCCTGCTCTCGCTTGGCCTCTGCCTGACTTCCTTCTGCCCCTCCAACCTCCCTGTCAGCCTGTCCTGACCCCGCAGCTGCAGGACGTGCTCACCTTTTCCTTCGAACATGCCTATAAGCTGTGCCCCCATGGCCATGGCCACGTTGGAGATGAGGCAGGACGCCAGCTTCTGGCTGTGGGACATCAGGTCGTAGCGAGGCGAGATGAAGAAGTAGGGGATGTAGGAGAAGAAGTACAGGAAGCCGCCAGCAGCAGCCGCAACGTTTGCTGCGAGCACAGAGAAAAGCAGGAAGGAACACATCAACCATGCATCAGCCAGCATGCCACCCATGGAGGTCCAAACCTTTGTAAAAGCCACAGTGACAGGGGACAATGCCTCACCCCAGCCCTGCAGCAAGGCTGGAGCAGCACTGGACACCAACCCTGCAGTGGGCAGTGGAGGAAGCCCAGCCCAGCACACTATGGGGCCAGGGCAGCTGGATGAGGCCCTAACACATGAGGTTGTCTGGTTTGGGAAGGGACAGCACCCCCTCCCAAAGCACTGCATGGAAAATGCAGCCAAGAAAAAAGGAAGAAAGGACCCCCTCCTCTGCACATCAAAACAAGTTATTCCATCAGCAGTAACCTCACGTAGCTCTGGAGCCGGCCCAGCTTTGGCTGCACTGCTGACCTCCATAGCTCCCCCCAACCAAAATTAATCCCAAATTACACAGCACGATCCCCAGCACTGCATGGCTGGCGCACCCGGCCCCACAGACCTGCAGGGAGGCAGGCAGGGAGGGACTCACCTCTGGAGAAGAAGGTGCTCACCATGAAGTTGAAGGAGATGGAGGAGATGGAGAAGATGGCGAGGAAGGTGAACACCAGCGTGGGGTCACTGTTGGTAAGCACAGCTCCTTGTTCACTCACCTACCGAGAAAACGTGGCTCTGTCTGCAGCAGGCAGAGCTGCAGCACAGGGGCACACGAGGCCTGGTGTTCTCCATGGGTTAAAGACTAACTGGAAACACCTGTGCCCTTCTAGGGCAGATCAGAGGGAGGAAACGGGCTGTCCCCACGTGACGCAAGGTCTGTGGGGCAGAGGACACCTTGCTCTGCTTCTGGTGGCACAAGGGCGAGGAGAGGGGAGCACGAGTGTCCCCGAGGACACAGCCCTCAGCAGCGGGACGGGGCCTGCTCAGCATGGCAATGCTGTGCCTGCAGGGCCCCCACCCCACAGCTCCTCCCGGGGCTCACTGCTGCCAAGAAAGGCAGCTCTGGGGGACAGGGGAGTCCTTTCATGCCTGAAGCTGAGAGCAACCAAAATGGGCTCCTGGATGCCCTCCACAGAGCTCAGGCTCTGCCCACACAGCTCACAGGAAGGCCAGCTCCAGGCTCCAGCACATGTGGAGGAGACCTGGGTCACCGGGACAGCCCGGCCGTGACAAAGTGCCCTGTCACCCGGGTGCCCCACCAGCAGAGCTTCTGGCCTGGGGGCAGACACTCACCTTGACGCAGAAGAGCACAGTGACAAAGAACACGGACACCAGGAGGAAGAGGAAGAACATGAGGAACCAGGCGCTCCAGTGCAACCAGTTGCTGAGGCCCATCATGTGCATGTACTCCTGCAGGGAGGTCACGCTGTCACCCGGGGCCGAACCCACACTTCCCAGGCAGGGGGACAGGGGCACAGCAAGGGGACATGGAGACCCTCAATAGGGCAGCACGGCTCTGCCCTATAGCACTGGCGAAGGAGGTGGCAGCCCCAGGTGCCCCGCAGGGGCTGAAGTGGCCCTGCACAGCCTCCAGCAGTGCACAGTGCCCCCAGCTCCCTGAACCAGGACGCAGTGCCAGCGAGCTGTCCCCAAGGGCTGAGCCGAAGCCAAAGCCACAGCAGGAGGGGCTGGCACGACTGATGGCAGAGGGCAGGACAGCCCGTCCCAGCTGCTGCGATCACCGTGCCAGCCGAGCTCCCCGCCAGCCACACATCACAGCGCAGAGACACAGGTTTCTAAATCTACAAGATGAAAGCCCTGCTTCCCACACACTGAACTCCTGCACCCAGGAGAGCTGCCCCCTGCCAAGCTGCCCTGCAGCAGCCTGCTCCCGGCGCCAGGATTAGCGACATTCCCCCTGGGCCCTGCTAATCCACTGCCACCATGCCTGCCCACCTCCTGCGTGCTGGCTCCAAACCCAGCGGGGATTTGCTGCTGCCCGGCTCCTTTAAAGGGAGGAGGTGGGGGCACCCTGTGCAGCCAGCGTGCTCAGTGCTCAGCACCAACAGCAGTGAGAGCTGCTGATCATCTGTGAGCATGCCGTGGGAGATGTGGCTCCTTCAAAGAGGAGCTCAGGGGCACAAAGCAGGGGAAGGCTCTTCTTGCAGCATCAGTGCCCACACAAAGGGCGGCGTGGGCAACACCCCAACAACCAGGTGGGCAAGGAGGCCAAGACCAAGGGTGTGTCAGCAATAGTGCAGCCAGCAGAGCAGGGAGCGACTGTCCCCTGTGCTCAGGTGAGGCCGCACCTCAGCACTGTGCTCAGCTTGGGCCCTCACAGCCAGAAGGACTTGG
>WBMW01002262.1:134579-150984 GCA_013396635.1 Penelope pileata
CCCCAGCTCTGCCATCCCCCAGCTCTGCCCTTTCCAGGGAAGAGTCTCGGTCTCCTTCCCCACCGCTTCACCCGGGGCTGCTCGGGAGGAGCTTTCTCCGTTCCAAAGTTTTCCTGGTGTTCAGCTTCAGCTTCTTGTTGCCCACCTTGGCTGCTGTGTAACGGAGGCTGAGCACCCCCAGACGTGATGTTAGGGAGAGCAGATCGGTGCTGCCAGACAGTGGAGGGTGCCTTACTGGGACGCCTCTGGGTGACAGCAGCTCGCAGCCTGCGTGTGGCACCCGGTCTGGGAGCAGAAACCGCCCCACAGTGAAGTTATGGGTGCGAACTGTGGAGCAGGATGGCCACACGTAGCTGGGAGAAAGGGCGTTCATCTCTTACAGACCTGAAAAACCCCAAAGGGAGCTGCAGGGGGTTCTCCCCAGGTTAATGTGGGGGTACCTTTGGGGCTCTGCTCACAGTCTGTTCCTTGCATCCTGTCCCCAGAGCACCCTGCACGCAGCCGTGCCTCCGTGCGCTGTGGCTGGAGCACTGGGAGCACGTTGGGTGCTGTGCTCCCAGAGCGAGGCGAGCAGGGCTCTGTGGCAGTGCTACACGCCGTCACAGAGGATGGTTTTGCAAAGACCGAGGGAGAGGAGTGAAGGCAGCAGTGCTGGCGGTGTCTGAGAGGCACTGACACCGCGAGTGCCTCTTTCCGTGTGTCCGTAACCACATCTGTTCCATCCTTCCACAGCGCAGTCAGCATCTGGAACCTCTCCTCAAAAGCAAAGATTCTCCCTCAAACTTGTGAGTTTGATTTGTTGGGGTAAGGAATAGTGTGTAGTTCTGTGCCTGGGGCCCAGCCCAGCTGCTCGGTGTGACCCAGGTGTCCGAGGAACGCAGAGGAGGTGGTCCCAGAGCCCCCCAGCCCGGAGCTGAGCCATCCCCTGGGGTGGGCACCCACCTCGCTGCCCCATCGCTGTGTGGAGCCCTTGGGGAAGTGAGGGAAGGAGCACTGTTGCTTTGGGGATGGATAGAACTTCCCAGGAGCGTTGTGCTTGGTTCCCAGTAGAATGTGGCTCTTCCACAAATGGCTCTTCCACTAAATTAGAAATGAGGATTTAATTTAAAACAATAACAGCAAGGACCTGTGTCCCAGGAGGTTGCCCCTTCGATCCACCAGGCTCAGCGATCTCTAAAACTGAACTTGGTGGGGTGAGGCAGAGTTCCTGTTTTGCTGATGTCAGACATGCTTCCTTCTTATGTGGCGAGTGCGCGGCTCCTGCCGAGGTCCTGGCAGCCCGAGGCTGGTGGGGTTTGGTGGTGGTGCTGAGGTGTGGAGCAGCAGCACTGAGGCTCAGTGCCAGTGCACGTAGTTAAATCAAATGGTAATTAAAGTTCTGACCCAGCTTCCTGGGTGCTTGCCGATGGCTCAGGCTCTCCAGAAACGTGTTACTTTCAGCAGTAGCTGTTCTGCAATTGGAATTCAGAGGATGAGCAATGGGGGACATGGTGGTGCCCACCCACGTGCACTTGTAAAATGCTCGCTCTGTCAGAGCGGAGCCTCCTGGGGATGAAAACAGTGTGATCTGGAGAACAGCTGCCTGCTGCAAAACTGGAACCAGCAGGCAGGAGCTGTGTTTGTGCTAATGGTCCCAGCCCCTGTACGTTGCCCCTTTGGCACCTTCTGGCTCTGCAGCCCCAGCCCTCGCGGCGGCAGATGTTTTGGTTCTGGGTTTGACGGTTCAGGTTGGCTCTCCAGGCAAGATGCTTGATCAGCTATCTTCTGGAACACAGTCGTTTGTGTTGTCTGGAGACTGCTGATCCTGCAGAAAGCGTGGCACTCCTGGGTGGGACCTCTGGTATCGAACCCTCCAGGATGCGAAATGGCTGCCTCCTCCCATGCACAGCATCTGTCCTAAGTCAGTTTGCAGCATCCTGAAAATAATATATATCATATATGTGTGTGTCCTGTGTATTCTAAAAAGTATATCCATAAATGTGCGTGGGCACGCAGACGTACACACTGATTGTAAGCTGACTCGATAGCAGCAGTAGTAAAAGGGCAGGGACGTTGGCTGCTGTAAGGATGGAATTTAGGAACTCGGCATTACCCAGACACTTAGGAGATGTTATGAATACAGACTTCCTTGCTTGTCTCGTTTTCTGCCAGCTAGCGTAAAATGGAATAGCTTCCTCTTGGACTTGCCTGCTTGCAGAGATAACCTCATCCGTGCTGCGGCCGAGGCTGCCTCTGGCTCCTTCTAACCGAGCAGCTCCAGGAGCTGGGCTCGCTCTGGGCTGTGTGGGCTCGGTGCTTTTACCCCAGAGGTGCTGCTTAGTGGGGGTGCTGGGAATGCCCAGCGTGAGGCAGCGCTCCCTCGCTCTGTGCTGATGCTGGGAGTTGGTGTGGCTGTGAGGGACAGCACTGAACAGCGAGCCAAAAGACCCGAACTCTGCTCTCAGCTCTCCTGCTGCCTGCTCTGTTTAATTATTATTATTTTTTATTTTGAAGGGGGCAGGAGGGGGGAGCTCTTTCAAATGCACGGTGAAGGTCTTGTAGCAATCTTGCCCAAATTTCCCTTTCTAGCAGGAAGTGTGTAGCTGAAGTAATGCGTTTTCTTTCTGTCTCCCATAGGATGCCAAAGATGGTAAGATCTACAACGAACAGAACTTCTTCCAGCGAGCTGCGAAGAAAGACAGAGGTTGGTGCTCTTTGGCAGGGTGAGGACAAGGCTGCTTGTGAGGAAAACTGGCACCACTCTCCTTAGTTATCTCAGTCTCTCAGAAGGCCAGAAGAGGAGAAATTTGCTGCTTTGTCTGTGCCAGAGTGCTGAGCAGTTCAGCCAAGAGCCTGCTCTCCCAGTGCTCTCTGTACCTTAGGACACCATCGTGCTGGCATTCTGCAGCTCTTGCTCTACCCGGGCTTTGTCTTGATCTCAGTGCAGCTGTTCAGCCCTGCAGCCTGGCTGGCTGTTGTCCTGTCTCTTCTGTGCCCCGTCTGTGGACATTCCTGTCAGCTGCTGTCACCTATTTCCTGTTGACCCAAAAACCTGAGTGTGGGCAAAGTTGACCAGAGAACATGGGCAGGTGTTTGAGCAGGAGTGATAGGGGAATTCCTCTGTGTAGAATTTCCTTCTCCATTGCTGCTCCTGACTCTCTTTTTCCCTTCCTGTTCCGTAGCCCCACAGCAAGCACATGCCTTATCCTGCTCTGATATTCCCGGCATCCTTAATCTTATCCTCGCTCTGCAGTGCTGTGTGCATTGCCTTGCCAACACCCCAGCACATTTGGCTGGCACTTCTGGGGCAGAATCAGCATGGGAGCAGCTTAGCATCTGCTGTACTGTCCTTTTCCCTTCTAGTGGAGAAATGGAAGAAGCTGCACTCTTTGCCCATGCTGGGAATCCCCAATTGCGTTGGCTTTGGACTGCATGCAGATAAGTACAGGTGAGGTGACTGAAGGGCACAGCTGAGCTTTTCTGTCCACAGCTGCCATCTTTTGGGCTTTCCTCCTTCCCTTCTTGCTGTCTGCTGTTCTTTTTCTTGCTGCTCCCTGGGCTCCTATCTCACTGGTTTGCCTCTCATCATTCTGTTCCCTCAGTCCTTGCACTGCTGGTACAGTCATTGCTTTTGCAGCTTCTGCTCCTCCAGCCCATCTTATTCTCACCTTTTAAACTTAACACAAAAGGGGAGACTGAGACTTTGTATGTGCAACAAACTCCCTTTCAAGAAGTCTTTTGTTATCAGAAGTGAGGAAAGCTTTGCCCAGGTCAGTGTGAACTAGGGGGGCGGGGGGGGCTAATCCAGGTGGATCGCTTGATGAGTGCCTGTTCCAGGGTTTCTGAGCCAGGTAGGTACTGCTACCTCCTTGTCTCTCGCAGGTTTTTGGTGTTCTCTGACTTAGGGCGGTCTCTTCAGTCCATCCTGAACGATGGCTTACGCCTGAGCGAGAAGGCAGCTTTTCAGATTGTAGTCCGGCTGGTATGTAGAGAACCAACACTTCCCAAGAGGCTTGTTCAGAAAAGGCGTGTAGCTTCCTCCCTGATCTTTTAAGGGCGTTTTAAAGCTAATGCAGGGGGTTTGCTGGGGTCTTAAAGTGGCATCTCTTGAGCCTGTTGTAAACTTGAGTAGCATCTCTTGAGCAATATGTAAAGTAGAAGGAATTTGAGCTAAGGAGAATGAAATAAACCTGCCACTTGAAAATCCCAGGCTCTGAGACGTGGTGCTTATGTGCTCCTCCACGCAGCTGCAGGAAACTGGGGAGGAGGGCCCAGCTCGGTGAGAGCCCAGGTACTGAGCAGTATGTGGGTCTGACAGGCTCTCCTCTTTTGTTTACTCGTAGCTAGACTGCCTGGAGTACCTTCATGAACATGAGTACGTGCACGGGGACATCACGGCTGAGAACATCTACGTGAACCCAGCAGACCTCACGGAGGTACGGAGCAGGAGCAGTGCTGCAAGGAAAAGGGAATGGAGGTGGGCTTGTGCAGCAGGGCAGAGCAGCACCCACATTCCTGCTCCTGAGCAGGGGAGCAGTGCAGTCCGTGCAGCACTCAAGCAGGTGCTGAGATGCAGGATTGGGGGATGCACAGATTGGACACCTGAAGGAGTGCCCATGGTACCTTAGCTGCCACCTACAGTGTGCCATAAAGGGACTCCGTGGGGGGAAGTTTCAGGCTCTGGCCTGGAGACCTCTGGAGGAGGCAGAGCAGATGTGCAGCCCCAAGCAGAGATGCTCAGAGGTGTGTTTCTGGATGTCTTCTAGGTGACCCTAGCAGGCTACTGCTTTGCGTTCCGTTACTGCCCAGAGGGGAAGCACGTGGCTCAGCGCGAGGGCAGCAGGACCCCTCATGAAGGCACGATAGAGTTCATCAGCCTGGACAGCCACAAGGGAGCAGGTGAGTGTTCTGGCACAAGCCAGAAGGCCCACCTAGAGCTGTTCCTGTGGCAGGGCTCTGGCGCTAGGGCTTCCTGCTGGCATTTGTTAGTGCTGCTTTCCAGGCAGTTATGTGCACCTGGAACCCAGTTTCTGTCCAGCCTGTTTCCTTTAACCTCTTTGGGCTGGTGTGCTAGGAGTTGCCAGGTTACTCAGCAACTGCAGCAAGAGGTGCAGGGACGTCCCCGCTCCGTCTGGAGCTTTGGCTACTGCAAGCGTGCAAGGAATAGAAAACTGGGTTACTTTGTGCTGGCTTAGCTGGGATCTGTTTCAAGCTAGGCTGGATCCCTGCCCAAAACAGACTTGAACAGGCTCTGCTCTGACTGTGAAGCAGTGGGAGCTGGAGGGCATCCAGATTAGCCAGGACATCTCTTGGTAGGAGTCTCTAAAATAGAGCCTTCCAAGGTTATGCATGGAGTGCTGGAGTCCCTGCTCTGCTTTGGAGAGGTGCTAGCCTGGGCCTCCCCTGGATGGCTCCCAAACCATTTTTCACACGTGAATCTCTCTTTTTTCCCTATCAGGACCATCTCGACGGAGTGACTTGGAATCTCTGGGCTACTGTCTTCTGAAATGGCTCTGCGGCTCCTTGCCTTGGTCTAATGAGCTGGACAAAGTAGAAACTGTGATGGAGAAGAAAGAAAAGTAGGAGAAAAGTCTGCTCTTTTGGGAAACGCTCAGCAGGAAGCACTGAGGGAGATACTGTGACTAAAGGGAAATCATTTGGTCATAGTCCACTACTGGGATGTGGGTGAATCCCAGTGAAAAGGCTGAGACTTGAAGCAGGTGGCCAAATTGTCTCCCAGGGTTATTGGTGATCCCAGATTTCAGCACCATTTAGAACTTGGCCCTTTGAATTTGCCCCCCCTCCTTTTTTTTTTGTTCCTATTGTCAAAAATGGGCTGCTTGGGTGCCTGCTCCATTGTTTCTCTTCTGACAGCTCTGTGCACTGATTATTCCAGGTACAAAGGTGATGTGACATGCCTTCTCCAACAGTGCTTCATCAAGCAGAGATCAATTCCAGGTGTGGGCTTGCTTTCCTGTGGGCTTCTTGGGGAGAGAGGATTGACTGTACCTGAAGCCAGAGCCTTCCCTGTGCTGGGGTGCTAGCTGGGATGCCTTGCAGGGGTGATGGTGACAAAGCAGTGTGTGGGCCAGCTGGCAGGCTGCTCCTGTGAATGCAGCCCTTGGTTTTTTGGCAGCAAAACAAAGAAGGCTGCTACCTGTATTCACGAGCCTTGCTGAAGAGGCAAGTGTTCCGGTGGCAGGATTTGAGGCCAGAGATCATTTCCCACATCTTGTCTTCGAGTTTCATATTAGTCTTTTGTTTTCATAGTATCGTAGGATGGTTTGGGCTGGAAGGAACCTTAAAGACCATCTCATTCCAGCCCTCCTTGCCTTGGCAGGCGCATTTCCCAGTAGGTCAGGCTGCCCATGTCATGCCACTTCATGCCCTTGTACAAAGTCCCTCCCCATCCCACCTGTCGCTCCCTGTAGGCACTGGAAGGCTGCAGTGAGGTCTCCCTGGAGCTGCAGAAGGGGGAGGATCACTTCCCTGCCCTGCTGGCTATGCTTCTTAGTTTTCCTCTCTCTGCAGCTGGCCAAGGCTGATGAGTGATCTCTCTACAGGGAATGCAGGCTGGAAAGGCTATTTGGCAGCTCTGTGAAGATGACAGGTGATTGTGTTGCTCTGTCCAGTGACATTCCTCGTTTTGCAGATGCCCTTCGGAGCTACCTGCAGCAAGTGATGGCACTTGAGTATGAGGAGAAGCCAGACTACGAGGCCCTGCGGCAGCTCTTCAAAAAGCCTCTGCAGAAGATGAAAGCTTCAGCTTACGACTCTGTGGCTATCGCGATAGTGCCCTAAGTACGTGCCCGTAGTTTAGGCTGCTGCACAAAGCACTAGTCCCCTGTTCAAGCTGAGCAGCAGGGCACTGCTGCCCTGCTCCAGATGCCCTGGGGTGCTGCGGGCAGAGGTAAAGACAGAGCAGGGCAGTCTGTGAACTCTCTCCAGGTAAGACCATGGGGCTCCTTCTGAAGGGAGCACTGTCCCTTCAGCATTTCCTTTTAAGAGACCAGTGCAGTGGTGCACAAGGCCAGACTTTGCATTTGTCACAGCATCCGTTTCCTCAAGTTTTTCTAAAAATGCTCCTCCAGGGACAATAAAGGCTGAACAGTCCACAGGGCTGTGGAGGTGCTAACAAACTACAGACCAATGTAATGCATTTTTTCTAGAAAAAAATGAAACCTGTAATCTGAGCTGTACCTTTTGCACTTTCTTTTCTGAAAGAGAGCTGCACAAGTGCTGTGTTTTGTCCATGAAGCAACTTCAAGATTAAGGCTTGATAAAAGATAGGTGGCAGGTCTGTGTATGGTCTGGGGCTACATAAGCCAAGGCCACAGAATTAAGCAGGAACAGAGCTCACCCACCACCTAATTTATTGTTTCTGGGAGGGAATTGCACCAACTCTGATTTATGTTCCTATTTTGTGCCTTTTCTTTTAGAACAGGACCACTTGCACAGGACAACAGAGTTCAGAGCTTTTTGCGTTGTGAGGCCTTTCCAGAAGACACGAAACTTCTACCTGCTTGTTTTAGAACTGAGAAAGATTTTTATAAGCATTTTCCTCTGATTTTAGTGTGACCCACTACTGAATTTTGAGCCACTGCTGTACCAAGTTAATGTGAAGACACTCCTGCATGGCAAGTTACTGTGAACAGCTGGAGAAGTGCTCTGAAACCAGCAGGAGAAAGGCAAAGCCTGGAACAAAGAAACTGAATCAGGGACTTTCTTTTTTTAAGCGACAGCAGTGGCAGTACATTGTTTTATAATAAACTTTGTGGAAAGCACCCAAAGCCTGTCATGTAGTCATTGGGCGCGTTCAAGGCATTTCAGTAGGCAGACTCGATGGTGATTTGAGCCCCATGTTACTGTCTGTGCAAAGTCCTCTCCCAGCTGCTCGTGGTGTTGGTGTAAATAGCCTACAGGCAGTCCCTCTTGCAGCTTAATCATAAGAACTGGGCTCAGAGCTGAAGAGTGACTTCATCCCCAACAATGCAGTAATTCTTCAAGCCCCAGCTCAGTGCAATAGGTGAATGGGATACCAGCCATGAAAGTAATACAGGGAGCCATCTATATATATATAAAAAAAAAGTTTTTATAAAAAGTCACTACATTGTATGCATCTGAACTGTTGCCATCTGCCACAGTAACTTCTAGTCAAAGTCATGGAGTCCAGTTCCAGTGTTAATTCGGTGACATCTCCTTCAAGTCTTACACCTTGGTATTTGATTCCCCATTATTTATTTTTTGTTTTTTTCTTTTCTTAAGAAGGCTGTTTTCCTAACATTGACAGGCTGAAGGAGCTTTAACCCAGGCTGGCTAGGCTGAGGTCAGTGCTGAAAGTTCCTTCAAAGCACAACCGATACAGCACGAAAGATTCCTATTTTGATAAGAACAGCATATGCTGCCCTTGCAGAGTAGGATGCAGTTGCAAGGCTTAAATTAGGGCTTTCTGAAAGACAGACTGTTTGCCCTTACTCCATTGCTTCTAGTGTTCAAGTGATGTGTGCTTTAGTAAAGGACACGTTAATGGAATTAGCAAGGAAGACTGCAAGACAGGAAATGAAGTTGTGCCACTGGCTGGAGGTGGCAGCTTAACCACACTGATCCAGCATAGGCTAACAGTTCACAGAGATCACATTACTGTAGCATTGGGCAGTGAAGCAGTAAGGCACAAGAGGATGACTTCAGGGGAGGGAACGCATGGCAACTAAGGCCTGAGGCAAATAGGGTTTAAAACCACATGAGAGGTAGCTTAAAAAAAAAAAAAAAAAAGCTCAGACCTGCAGTGAGCCTTCATTTACCTCTTGATTGTATCCATAAAAACCTTAGGTCAGTGCAGTAAAAGGTATATACATAGAAGAGGGAAGCACCAGCTGACTCTATACAGTACCCGGCCAGAATTAAAATGCAGCACACCCTCAGGAAGGTCTGTCAAATGGAAGAATTCAAGCATAGCGTTACATCTAGTAACCTCGTAACCAAAGTAAATTCCTTTGTAGTGCCAGGTCTCACAGTGAAGCAAGACACAGGACAAGTTCTTTTCTATCACCGAGGAATAACTGGTGACACAAGTTATAAGGTTTCACACATGGAGAGGAATCTCAATTTGCAGAGGATCAGAGAATAGGGAATACTTTAAAAAGGCAGATATCAAGGAAGGAAACAGCCCAGAAGCGAGCTACAGAATTAAAAGATAGGCCTGCAGACCATGATAGGCATAGGCAAAGTTGAGGGAAAGAGGGTTCTTTTTGGAGGTATTGACAATTATTCACTATCATTCCTGTATGACTATGACAGGAATACTGTTTCCAGGAAACCTAGAATAGAGCATGAAATCAGAGACTTAAGAAGCCCAAGTTGACCCTTTCTTCACTGTGTTCTGCTATGTTTTTTCGCTTGACTTGCCTTCTGTCACACTTACCATCGCTATCTCTAGCACAAACTGACTGTAAACATGATTCCAAGTAGCGAGGAAAGCATGGCTCCTTGTTCATGGCGCTGCCAAGAGACAGTGCTGAGGTAGGTTTGAGAGGTACTCCACAGCTGCCTTCTACAGAAGATGTAGGACTGGCACCATTGACAGAAGAGTAGCCTGAGCTCCCTTCCTGGTTAGAATTTCTTGGGGCGAGATATGCTGAAACTTTTTGAGCGTCATCTGGCGTCCTGGCCTTTCTCAGCGGTGCTGTGTGCCCAGACCACTCTGCAGAGAGGTTGTCTTCATCACTAGAGTCCTGGCAGCAGTGCTCCGCTGGGTCCACATAAACCACCGTCACATCCAAGATTCCACTGGGACCTGTCACTGCAAGGATGATAAAAGGAAAAGGTTTGTTATAGTCTGGGCAATACAAAGCAGACAGTCAGCATAGTTGAGCAGAAAAAAAAGTGCAAGTGTAGACCTTGCATAGACGGGAGAGTTTACCCTCATTTAAACATTTCCTTCTCAATCTCTTTGAATAGGGACTGTCTAACTGCTTGGAAAATGAGAGGCCAGTCCATGTGTCAGCAAAACAAACAGATGATAGTGTTTGTAACACTGGCTACAACTGATCCCATTCATCAAGTTTGGTCTGCTGTTGTAGCAGTATCTGAAAACACCGTCTTTGAAATGTTAAGTGGCCATAAAATCCTTCATTATATTCTGCAGCAGTACAGAGAAAGAGAAGGAATATATACCCCTAAAACAAGTTAGCAGTTATAATCACTAGGGAAGGAGGAGAGTTTTTCCAGCTGGTCTTCTGCTTCAGGCTTCCAGTGCCCAAGAAACAGTTTTAAGCAAAGGTAAGAAGACAATTTTAGTTCTCTCATCTGCTTTTTATAGGACTAAAAGCCTCACCATCTCCATCTCTCTCGCCTTCACTTTCCTGATCACCTTCATAACCAGAGCAGGAATCTAAACTCCAGTCCAAGAAGTTGTCTAGAAGACTTTCTTCCTGGGTGGATAGCTCAGCTGTAGGTGTAGTCACAAAGCTGCCTCTGTCATCCTGAATGCTGTCTTCCCTCCTCCTGCAGCAAGAAAATCCAGAGGTCACACATCAAAAGCCAAGTCTACTTTTCCAGTTCTTCTAATAGGTAGGCCAGTTAAGGTGATTACAGAAAATATCATTATATTTAGGAATAGAACCTCAAGATATCAGAGAGGAGGAAAGATTTGTGCCAGTCTTCAGAGACTTTTACAGTGATGAGTTATACTAGCCTTTTAGTTCTCTTTCCAGAGGGAGAGCTAAGGAAAGTTTCAATTTCCACCACATTTGTGTGCAAGGGATTGGGCTCTGGGTCCTCCTGCTTCACACCCAACAATGAACAGAGCTGGCTGTAACTCATCATCTGAAAAACAAAGAGGCAGTAAGAATTGGAACATGTGATTCCCTCTGCCAGGAGGCAGCTATTTTACCATTATTCATCCTTTTTTTTTCCCCCCCCAGGAGAAAGCTATCCTGGTGAATCCTTCCTACAACTGCTGTTCAAGCACAGCAGTGATAGTCCCAGCAGATGAAGTTTGACAGCCACAGCTTTACCTAGCTATTCTCTACTCCCAAAACCTGAAGTTAGAACCTATTTCCCATTATTTGAGGTTTTATCCTGCCACATGGTAGCTTTGCTCTGGTTGTCAGACTTCAGGAAGCGAAGAGGAAAAGCTAACCCACCTTTTCTTTGCTTATTTCCTCATAACGCTCATCTTCAAATCGTTGTTTCACTGCTGTTAATGACACCTGCCTGTAATCCTTTGGGACCTCATCGTGAAAACTGAAAAGAAAGATTGGAGCTTTAATCTTAGAATGGAATATGAAACAGTGTTAGCAAAACCTGGCAACTTAAGTAATTTCCCTCTGTCCACCTCAGCTCTGTGCCAAGGAAGTTGGTATTTCAGCACAGCTCCTAAGCAGCTGCCCAGGCTACTTGGTTTCTAAGCATAAGAGCATCTAATTCCTTTTGTTTCTTGTGATATACAAGATATTTATCTTATAACCTTTCAAAAATGAATTACATTTGCTCCTGGAACTCTTTCTGAAGCTCACCAAAAAGCCAGTCAGAATCATCTGAAAATAGTGATGTTTGGCAAGCTGAAACCTGCTAACCTTGAGGAGCCTCAGGACTTCTGTAACTCAGGGCCACTAGCAGCAAGACAAACAGAACAGCTATCACTGAACTGGGTCCTAGATTTCAGTGCCCTGTAGCAGGGTGAGCAGGGCAGTTTGCCAAAGCCGCCTCCTTCATTTGGAAGGACTGGCAACATAGCTGCAGGAGCTGGAATACTCATGTTCCCTCCCAGAAGAGTTCCCAAAGTTTTACCATTTTTGGTGGAGGCTTAGCACACATGGCAACAGGTCTTCAAGAGAGAAACCAGTGCACTCAGACAGCTGGCTGGTCCAGGGATGTGCTGGAGAAGAGAACAGCTATTACCATTTCATGGAGCTTGGAAGTTTTACAATCAGATTTTTTTTCAATGGGATAATGATCATTTCTATGCGATAATCTTCATGAGCTTTTGCCTGTACTCAGTTCAAGTTCAGAATTAGCTTCAAGGATAGGCTTACTTGAGAAACTGAAGTTACACCTAAATATAATCCTACAGCATAGATAATGGCAAAAATCTTCAGTCTCATTTAAATGCAGGGCTTGCACTATCTGATACTAATGCTCTTGTCCATTATAGCTATTAAGAAGTAAAACAGACTGAACTCAAATCTTTATTCTCAAGTCTTACACCCGTCCCGCTCTCCCACACTCCCCAGAGTGACTGTAACATTTTGCCTAAAGATAAAGCAAACAAATAGCACCCTACAAGGACAAGGCAGGCTGACGTGCTTTGCTGCAGCTCCACCAAACAGGCTGTTCCTTACCTTGACCGTGTAGTATCTTAGCCAGCAGTAATGCTGCAGCAGCCAGCCGAGCTGGGGAATACACAAAAAGGCTCGTGTTTAGGAGTGACAGTTCACAAATGAAGCTGTAAAGGTGAAGAGTTCTTCTCTCCAGTGAGACTATGTTTGACAATACTTCTTTGTAGTCCACAATAGTAGGTATCTAATAGACAGAGGAAAAGAGAGGTTGGCAATACGAATCAAACACTTTTAGACCACAGTTGTATCCAGAAGACATTGCTTTCATTATTATTTAAAATACTACTCTCCAGTGAAAGAATAAATGGCCTCTGAACCTGTCTCAAGAAACTTAAGTTTCAATCTCTACAGAAAGGCAGATGGTTTTGTACCTACATGCTCTTAAACACACATGGTCTCCACAGCTGATTGGAAACACTCGATAAAGAGAAATGCTGTATTTAAAAAACAAAAAAACAAGAGACTACAAGAGACCCACTTCAACAGCAGCCCCAGGGATAAAATATTCCATCCACTTTCCAAACTCACCCTTATCTTTCCTTCTAGGGCAGAAATGATCTCACCCATCATTCTGACCAGGTCTTCATATTTGTATGTGTTGTCTGTTAGCCACACAGCTTCTCGTATTGTCAAGATCTCCTTGCTGATAAAACTGCAACATCAAATGGTATTAACAGTTAGCCCCAGAAGAAAGTGAATTTGTGCACCTGTGCACTATTGTTTTTGTGGCTGATATACACATCCAAGATAACCGAGGAGTTAAACTCTGCAAGGTAGTTAAAGTCAGGTACAGACTGGGAAAGAAAGAACAGCAGCTCTTCTTTTATTTCACCTTCAAGCTGGAACCATCTACTAAAACATTCCTAATTCCTCATTTATGAAATTTCTCCTAAGACTCAAGATGTTGAGGTAACTAACAGAGAAGAGTAATTCTCCAACACAACAAGCATCTGAGCATAACAGATGAAACCCAGGTAACAATACTGCTGCAGCTGTTCCTTACAGGGCTACTCATGCTAATACGGTATGATGGGATGCACTGAGACTTATCCACCACTATGGAGCTATTTTCCTATTAAAATAACATGTTTGAGGAATATTATATGTCTCATTTGCAGAGCGTTTGTATGTGAACACAGTTCAAGCAGCAGTCAGTAGAGAGGGAAGCCAAAGGTTTTTTCTAGTACCATTATTAGCAAGGGGAAAAAAAAAACAAAAATTTTGAGCTGCTCAAATGAAATGAGCACAGTAATCACCTCCCATCACCACTCAGAACCCCTACCGTGTGCAAATGACCATGCAGGCTATTCCCAGAAGCTGGAGTCGATACCGGGGCACAGGTCTCAGCTTCAAATAACGATCCACACATCCCACTGTCATGTGAAGGCACAAGCAAGAGAAGTCTTTCATAGTTGCCACTTCCACCAGCCAATCAATCAGGATGTACCTAGATGGCAAAGAGAGAAACATAACCTGCCCAGTTAAAAGCCATCCAAACTAGTGAACATCCTCCCTGTGCCTGGTCATTGAATCCCTTCTCCACTCAAAAGTTCCAAGCTGAGAAATTAACCTAAAGTAGGTGAGGTGTTCAAAAAAAAAAAATAACATGTTGCACCAGATAAGGATTTGTAGCCAGAGGCCTCTTACGCTCTGAAGGGTCAAGGGTCACCTTCAGCTGTCTGTGAAGTGAAATTAGAAACTAACTTAGGAGCGATGGACATTTGCAGAAGAAAATGGGTAAGGTGTATCAATAGGAGTCCAAAGGCCACTTAAGAAAACTGGAGAGCAACTACAGCTCCAAAAAGTTAGTGAGAACTTGTCAGTCTAGACAGCTGCAAGAGCTTATGTTCCAGAAAAAACTTCACACACCTCATACACATTACACACTTCTTCTCTTAGGCTTGAAACAAGGTTTCTAACACTTCCTCTTCGCAAAATGCCGTGTTTTTCTCTGATGGCATATAATGCATTGCAGAAGAATAAGGCTAAAGATTTCATCTGCCAGCAGACCTCATTCTAGATAAAAGTTCCCCTTGATTGATGTAAAGGGAAATAGGCAATGGTTTCTGCTGTGTGGCCTCACTCCCGGATCTGAGTTTTTACCTCATTGTTTCATTTATTCTTTTCTGCACAGTGAAGATATTTTGCTTGCTGATAGGAAGGGAGGCTTGAAAGATCTGAGCCACCATTTCACTGGAAGATTTTGCTTCTAATCCTAGTTGGTTTCCATTTCCACAAGCTTTGGCTAAAGCTATCTGTAGCAGAGAAAACACACAAAAGAGGATTTTTACCAAATGCAAACTACAGCAGCATAGAATGGTCCTGTAATTTTCCTTTTGAAAATACAGAATAAGAGAAACTACTTGAAAGAGTTACTAACAAAATTGGTAGTTCTTAGTCTAGCTTAAATGCTGAACACTGCATACATTCAGGGACAAGCTTTTACATCTATCACAAGATCAATCCTTCTACAACATTATTTGTATGACATTAGTGCAGTATTTTCCAAAAGAGAGTGATTTGTGCAGTATACATATGCACACACAAAGATATTATTCAGCAATTTTCATCCTGCTTCTGAAACAAGTCTACAGTGTACAGTGACAGCACAGAAAAAAAGCAAATAAAGATAGCTTTCCTGGGGGGGGAAATCAACCTTACCTGTGCTTCCCAGCATCCTTTTGCTGCATAGTCCCGTAGCTTCCTGAGACTTTGGAGGTATCTGCCAGGGTCTGACATCTACAGAGAACAACATAAACAGATTTTAAAACCCATTACCTTTACTTAAGAAACAGAAGGATTATAGTACTAATACCCAGAGGAAAAAAAACCACTGCCTGCGGGCACATCTACTATTTCAGCAACCAGTCTGTTTCTCATCACAACGACAACGTTGCTTTTAAGAAACTTTCTTCAATTCTTGCCCAGAGTCTTACAGGAAATGAGACAGGTCACTCGGGATTCCAACATATTAGCTTTGTCAGGTTTATTAATGACAACGCAGGCAGTCGCCCCACTCCCAAGTGAGCAACCTGATCACTAGCCAGCAGGGCCTACGCCTCTGGTAGAGCCACCATGGAAGAACTTCTGCTTGCACCTCTGCTACAATTGCTTGTAGACTCCCTCACTTTAAACACCAAAACAGACACCTGAGCTTATTTCTGAGTGTTTTTAGTGCTCTTCTTGGTTGTGAAGAAGATCTGAGGGAAAAGTAATGTCTTTCTGCGTATGTTCCAGATATTACAGTGAAAATGTTTCAGGACCAAAAAAAAAAATAAAAATAAAAGTTTACTTACGGCAACCTTTCTGTTACTTTCCCAAAGGAGGTAGGAGCTGTTTAAACAACCCTGTTTTGAAGATTCTTCAAACATTTCAAGGGACTCTTTTCTTTTTTCTTCATCCTAAGAACAAAAGGCATGGCAGTATTTACACTGTTCAGCCAGAACTTGTTATTTCAGAAGCCACAGAACAGCTCTGTACTGAGAACTGCAGAGCAGAAACAACTAATTGTGAGTCCCCTCCAGACTACGAGGGCTGCACCAACACCCCCTCAGCATTTAAAGGCTCAGAAAGCTGTGGTTTTCCTCAGCTAGAATAAAGATTTTTAACTTGCATGACGCAAAAGGCCATTTTTGTTTTTGATTTGTATTATAAATGGCAGACTTCCTTTAAGACCTGACCACACAGCAAGCCCATGATCAAGCCAAAAATTGATCTTACTGTTTCTAAAATTGAATAACCTACGTTGCTAACAATCCTTTAAACAAACAGTAAGTTAAACCCACAAGAGCAGAAATTCCTAGGCCACTTGATGAATAAGAACATTTGGATGATTTTTTCTTTTTTTTAAATCAAGGTAAACAGCATTAGCATAAAAGTCATTTTCAAAATCCTCAAGCACATAAATCAGAAACACTGCTCACCTCAAAGAGACTCAAGACCTTCGCCAAGCAGTACAGAATAGATCCTTTTTGAGCCTGAAAAGAATCAAGACAAAGTATTGTTTAAGATAAACAAGGAACAACAGCAATTTTTGCTAGTAATTTCGGACTAAAAAATTGTTTGCCTTTTAATCCAGCCCCCCCCCC
>WBMW01002262.1:151061-180710 GCA_013396635.1 Penelope pileata
GAGACAGTACTGAATGTCTCAGAACAGAGAGCACGTGCCTCTGGCACTCATGAGATGCTGTATTTTGGCAGCAAACTAATTAAAATGATTGATCCAGAGATATTTAAGCAGCAAGAGCATAGTATTTCCTTGGGGGAAACAAAAATTTTCTGAAAGAACTAGGTGCAGCTACCTGCCTATCTTAATGTCAAGGGCAGAAAGCAATCTTACTTTGTCCAGCTGACATTCTGCTTTAAGACTCTCATAGACCACAGCTTTACAACAGCTTCCACTCAGGGACCAGGGAGGACGAATAAAGAGCCAGATGAACGGGGCTGCACAGGCATTCAAACGCTCGGCCAGACTGAAGAAGCGAGATGCCTTTAACCCATTCACTTCTGCACGGCCCTCATCGGAGATGGACACTGAACAAAAAAAAAAAGTCAGAAATAGTTTAAAGAGTTTATTCACAACATGGTCTTGGCATTTAGTCAGGCCAAGAGAGAAAGCAGCGTAACACCAGGAAATGGTTGAACAGTATATCTTATCTTCAAAGCTTTAAAAAAAAAAAAAATCACAGAGATGGCAAAAGAAGAAAAATCTTACTACAGTCAGTCTGCAGGACCAGAAGACCCTAAGCATGGGAGGCATTCTACAAACACCAATACCCAAAGCAATGTTAATTCCTGTCACTGTGTGAACAAATTGGTATGCAAGTCACCCTCAGCAAGGAGGTTCCTCCTGCCAACCATCAGTCCCTTCTGCTACATCCAACAGACCAGTTACGTAGCTAAGTTTGATCAAAAGTTTACAAAAGATAACTTCTATACACAAATTCATCAGCTGTGCATGGACTCATTTCGTAGTTTTAGAAGAACTGTGCACCATGCTGTCACCTAACACCTAGCAGTTTACTGCTCAATTCTTAAGTTGCACAGGATAAAACTGGAGAGGTATGATAGCAAATGAGTCCTAAAATCACACACTGAAGGCAGCAAACTGGCTCTGCACATCACTGCTCTAGAACCTGGGTACAAAACCATCAGTGTTCAAGACGTCAGAGATTGCTCTGTAGGTAAGCAGTAAAAACAATGAGACAATTATTCTGACCTGTACCTATAAATAAGCCATCATCTATATTTCTTTCTACCATGCCACCTTCCCCAAGGATCCAAGTAAAGCTTCCACACTTACAGCCTTCATTGTACAGGTACGCTATCCCCAGCTTCACAGCAGCTTCAAAGTTACCCCTTTCAGCAGCCCTGAATAGAAACACAGAAGATACTTCAGGTTGAAGTCGACAGGTGCTTCCACATCAGACAAGGTACTTCAGTGGAGGCCTGGCTGTGAATTTGCTGTTCACCAACCACAAGCATACTTGCTTTCACTACAGAAGTTACACGTGAGTTATGCTGTGGCTTTTCTTGCCGCAATCCTCTCATACATCCATGTCTGGGACAAACTGACAATTCACAGGACTCGTTTCCCAGTCCCATGCAACACTTCCAGTGCAAGAATGCAGGTTTAGTACTTGCACCTCAAGCACATGCCTCAAGCCCTTGTGCCCCCCCTTCCAGATTAATTTTCAGATAATCATAGTCTTCTTCAGAAAGAATACACGCACCCAAGCAGACAACAGTTGGAAGCACAACAATTAGCATGACATTCAAACTGACTGATCTCCTTCAAATCAGAAGGATAAAAAGACATTTTCCTTTTTAAGCAGATTTCTAATTACCCACTCAAACTGCACTTGCTTTAATATTGAAGTTGAACCGTTTTTCAGTGGTTTGAGCAAGCGAACTGAGACTTAGAACTATGGTCTCTGATCTCACTTGTGCACCCTTATAAGTAAGCCAGTGACAGATTTCAGCTGATGTGTTATGTTCAAACATGGAATACCAATGCCCTTAGACAAATAACTTCCATGTATGCAGTGGTCCCTGCTCCAATTAACAAGACAGCAGCTATAATTTGAGGCTTAGACATGAAATCAACTACTCCTATCGCTCTATGCAAAGACTTTTACAAAAAAGGATAGTCAGATCCCCCACTTACAGTGGGGATTGATTAAAGCTGTATATGTATAGCTTGAAATGCCCTCCTCTACAACTTCAGAGGAATATTGATGCTTAAAACTTACCTTTCAAACACCTTCAAATTTTTTGGAGAAGGCCATACGTCTTCAAAACTTGCACATGCCCAAACACTCGCATGATTATCCACAAGGTATTTAAGATGTGAGTGCACCTGCAGGGTAGGGGGGAAGAGTAAAACAACAATTATTAAAATAAAGGGACCAACAGAAAAATAGTTTTTGATCTAATTTTAGATAAGACTAATTAGTTACCTAACTCTTCTCCTGTCTAACCATCACTAATGCAAGAGATGACAAACCACATTAACTTGTTCAGTCACAGTGACCTGGTAGGACAACTCCCAAAGAATATTTACACAAAACACACAAACATTGCTGCTAGTCTTTTCAGGCTAGAGTACTGAGAAATAAAATTGGTAGGATAGCACATATCTAACTACTGCATGCATTTTTTTGGCTTTCTCCAGGCTTACTCAGACACAGTCCTGGCTCCCAGTGGCAGAAACGAGGCACGGCAGGAAGCACTGGCAGACTCACCGCTCTGACCGAGAGGACATCCTCAGCAGGAAGACCTTTCAGAACATGCAGCAGAACATCCTCAGGCAGACTTAACAACGTCAGGACTCGGGGCCGTTTTCTTATCCTTCGCTTTGAAGGGAAAGAAAAGCACCTGGAACACCTACAGTGAATCACTGGGAAACAAAAACACAACATCTCAGTTAGTGATGGAAGAGTACGAGGAAAACAGACACTGCAGAGTACACATAAATAACGTGTTAATTAAGTAGGACTCTTCAAACATGTTAACCATAGAGAATTAGCACGGGCCACACAACGCTGTAAGACTGAGCCATGAAGGAGTCAGTGACTAGCTCAATCCAAGCAGTTAAGCCAAGATGCCCAGAAGGGATGGCTTGTGCCATTCAACTCAAGTCCTCCTCAAGAACCCCTCTGTGCCCTAACCCCACTGTTTGTTAACGTTCAGTTAAACTATCACTACTATAGCTTGATTTACCTCCCCCACATCACAACTTTTCCTTATCAATTGAAAAGGGTCCTTGAAACATGACCACAGAGATTAAGAAGTTAAGACCCACCAAAGCCCCTGAGTCCAAAGCCCATCTTCCTGTGTGGCAAATGCTGCTGACCCCTACAAGCCCTTCTTTGAAGTTTCATCATCGTGTAGTGTCCACGGACCAAGGTACTGCCTATATCTTTGTTTCTCGTTAAGAGTTTGCCCTCGCTGCATTAGCCAAGAGGGGCAAATGATCTAAGAGACGAGGCAAAACCAAGAGGAACACACAAGAAGTGCTCCCAGAAGACAGAAAGCCCAAAGCCTCCTCCATCTTTGGGGAGAGTGCAGGGCTAGGGCTGCTATGATGAGCCTGTCTCTGCCCATCCTTGGGAGCCCCAAATCCCACAGCACTTTGACAAACGTTGGAAATTCAAATTAGCAAAAGCTGCTAGGAGAGAAAAACCACATTTCCCATCTCCAGCCTGCAAGGGGTGGCACAGGATCACCCTGCTTAGGCAGGAGGATCCCAAAAAACCAATGTTCACACTGCACCTTTCAGAGCCCTGCCAAGCAGCAGCAGGTGCCCACCCTGCTCACTGCCATGCTGGCCTCTTCCAGAAGCAGCAGTGGGTCCCTCCAAGCAGTGCTCTCGGGAGCAGCCCACAGGTGACACAGGCCACTCCTGGGACAGAAGGAGGCTGAACATTTTCTCTGCAGACGGGAGGGCTCAAAAAATAAATTCTGAAGTGGAAGCCTGAGTCTCAGAGATTACAGAACCTCTTAAAGGCTTCTGTCTTTTCTATGGAAGACTTCTTGGTTGTATTTTTTAACTCTGGTTCAATTCCTACACAAAGGGATTACACCTGGGACATTTATTTCATGACCTTTTTTTTTTTTTTCTCTTAAGAAGTCACACAAAGGACACAGACATCACTAGACAGCCCAGCACCACATTGCATGCGTGCACTAGCTGTGCTGACCCTGTTTTCACTGGTTTGCTTCTAATTTGAAGATTTTTTGATGTCAATGAAAACAGTAGAGTCAAACCAGTGACAGAACACATACAGCAAGCCACTGGGTCCTGTCTGTGAAGCAAAGCAGGTCAGAACCCTGCACAAGCCTCCCTGCACAGTAGGGTCAATGGCACGAGGCAGCTCTCCACTGCTCTTTTCACAATGAAAGCAGCCAAGTCGGGGGGAGAATAAAGAATTTTTGAGGCAAGTATTTTTCCTCCATGACTTTCATTCCCTTCAACCTGCTCTTCTGCTAAGTCAACGCACAGCACATCCACAGCCCAGTGCCGCTCTCCAGTTCTTCACAGAACGCCAGAGAGCGTCGAAGCGTAGCGCTGGGTCTCTCCTTGGGAAGGTGCGAGGCTGCGGGGCACGGAGGAGACCCGCAGGGACGGGGCAGTCACCGCATCTCTGCGCATCCGCCCCGGGCGGAGGGCGGGAGGCAGCGCACTGCCCCGGGGGCAACAACCGAGCGCGGCGCTGGGTCCGCCCGGGGGCTGCGGGGCGGCTGCGGAGCCGCTCAGGGCTCTGCCGGGCGGCCCCGGCGCAGCGCACCCGCGGTCCCGCAGCACGAGCCCACTCCTGGCCCGAGCGAGCAGCCGTGTCCGTGGAAGAAGGGAATTAAAAGCTACAGCGCGCTCCCGTGGGCGCGGGGCAGGGCACCGCTCTCTCCCATTCCCGCCCTGAGGTGAATCTCTGCAGAGCGACCGCAGCGAAGGGGACAGGGCGTCCGGGCCCTGAACGGCTGCAGGCCCCGGGCCCGACCCCGCCGGGCTGCATCACCTCAGGGCCCGGGCGCCGCGCACCCCCCGCGACCTGCGGGTGCCCCGAGCCGCGCTGTCCCCCCCACATCCTCCGAGTCCTCACAGCCGCCGCTGAGCGCCTCCGGGCCGCCCGCAGAGCCCTTTCACAAGGGCCCGAGGTGCCCGCGGAGCTGAGGGCCCGCACTCACCGCCCGCCTTCATCGCAGCGCTCTCGCCCCGAACGCGCGCAGCGCCGGACCGGCTCCGACTGAGGGGCGCCGTGAGGGGCGGGGCGGGGCGGCCGCGAGGGGAGGGCTCCGCCTGAGGCCACGCCCCCCGGCGCCCAGCGAGGGTCAGGGAAGGAGAGCGGGGCTGACCCCGCCCAAGACCACGCCCTCCCCGGCACCTTCCCGGGGCGGCCGGAGCCCCGCCCCGCTCGCTATAGGCCCGGACCCTCTGAGCGACGCCTGCCGGTCGCGCGCACTTTTTTTTTAAACACAGCAGGGCGCGTGATTGGCTGGAAGGCTGATGGAAGGAGGGGCCGTCCCCGCCCCGCAGTCCCTGATTGGGCTGCGAGGATGCGAATTCGAATCGGGGCAGTTGGCGGGTGAGCGCCTGGCGGACGCGGCGCTGCGGCGCATGCGTACAGAGCACGAAGCCCCCTCCCCACGCACACGGAGGGGGCGGTGTTGCCATGGCAGCCGCGCCGGGTACGCGCCCCTCTCCTCAGGGCCGGGGCCATGTTCCCCTCCGCTGTGACCCAAGGCCCAGGTGGTGGCCCGGCCTCCCGGGGGCTGAGTCCTTTCTCCCTGCTAGGTGCCAGCGGGCAGCGAGCTTCCCCACCTCAGCAGTGCTCCTCGCCCATGGCTGGCTGCCTGGCACCCGTGCTGGCCCAGCCAAGTGTGCTACACCACACATGCTGCTGAGGTGACATTTATTGCTTATTTCCACCAAATTTAGCACCCTAAGGTCCCTGCATGCCCTCCAGAGGAAGGAGCCACAGGGGACGTTTCTGATGGCCTCACAGCCCCCTGTCCCTGTACCTCAGCGCAGGGCCCTGCTCCCACCCGTCCTGGCCTTGCATGGGGTGAGGGGATTTGGAGGACAATTAGGAGTCAAAGTGCACGCCTGAGTCAAGGACTCAGAGGAAAGCGCAGATCCTAAGAGTACAAATAAGAGGTGAAGGGGCCGTCAGGCAAACAAAGGCCGCCTGTGAGCCCTCTGGAAAACAGCAGCAAGAAGAGGAGCGATCGTTTTGTGGGACATGAAATGACTGTGCCATGATTCATCGTAGTTGGAGTTTCCCAATATTGCATGCCTTGAGTAAACAACGCCAGCACGGCCGAGGTTTCTTCCTGGTGGTGTGTGCATGGGTCTTATTGAAGGACAACCCTAGATTTTTCATTTTGCATCTGCAGAACACCAAATTCCCGATGCTTCCTCGCGCATACACCCCTGGGAAGGGCTGGGATAGCTCTGAGGCATCTCCAGCGCTCCGGCTTGGTGGCTGGGAGCTGAGCTCAGCCGGCGTGTTGGCACCATGCAGGCCCACCTCCACGTCCACCCACAAAGCTGTAACCTCCCTGGGGCACGCAGCAGCTGCTGACACGGAAACGTGGTATCGAGATCACAGGGAATATTTAGCTTCCTTTAACTGAGAATCGTTTTGAGTTGAAGAGTTAATTGCACTGTCGGCTTTTGTTCCTTATTTCTTCTCCCCCTCGCAGCTGTTTCTGTCAACTAAAAATAAGTTGAACCAGCAAACAAAACATGAATAATCAGCTCCCCATGGAGAGCTAAAACACCACCAGGAGAAGGTCCTTGAGTCGTAGGTGATCCACAGTGCGCGGTCCCCCAGGTAGCTCCCATTCTTTCCAGCAGTTGCAGCAGAAGCAGAATGCTGGCCGTGAAGGTGATGGGGTGTATCGGAGAGGTGGGAGCTGCAAAGTGCTGTCAGGAACCAGAAGACTGCGACTGTAGGTGCAAGAAAGGCGTGGGGCAGCACAGGGCAGCAGCGCTTTGAGTAGGGCTGACATCCAAACCAGCGAACCAACCCCAGAGCAGCTACAGCTGAAAGGGGGACTGCCTGCCCAAAGCCCAGAGATACGTGGTACTGGAAACACGTTGCTCATTTACTGTGCTGACCTTGTATGGGCCTGGCCCGAAGTGAAATGAAATTAATGTGAGTCTTTCTGTGGATGTCTTCTTGCAGAGTTTATAGCAGGGCTGTGACAAGGAAGGACACCCAGTAAGATAAATCAGTCAAAGCAATATTGTCTTTTCTGTGAAAGTGGTATTTGTGGTTGAGATTTTCAGCAGCACTGAACTTCGTCCTGGCTGGTCTTCTCTGGAGCCCAGTGGCAGAACATCCAGGTGTGTTTATCCCTGACATAAAATCAGAGGCAGACCAGTGTGCAGAGGGATTCATGTTTAGGCACGGCCCCCTGACGAGAGCTTCGAAACCCTGTGGTGTCTGCAAGCCCTGCCCGGAGCCTGCAGGTTGGGCTGGGAATGGGACCAGGTTAGGTGCGCTGACTTTCACACTTCTGCGCTCCTCAGAAAGGCGTGAAACAGATACGAGTCGCTCCCCAAAAAGAAAGAAGGCTGATTCACGTGTGCTTTAATCACTGTTGCTTGAGCTGGGTTTCCCTTGTTTGTCGTGTCTCTTTTTGCACTGAGCAGCAGAGAGAGGACTGTGTTTCTCCAAAATCAGAATGCCTCTTTCTTCCCTTCACATCTGTTGGGTGTGGAAGTGAAGCTGAATAGAGTGAAGGCATTTTGTTTGCCTTGTTTGCTGTGATTTAAACTATACTGACAAACCTGTGATTCTTCTGGGGGCAGGGGAAGCCAAGGTGTTGATCCCTCTCATGAAGAGACCCTGAGGCCATGGCATCTGAACAACATGTGCTTGGTCAACAGCAATGTTCCCCTGGCAAAACAGCTTTATTTATAAGGCAAGATCTGTCAGGCTAGGAGACAATTTTCTTAGAGGGGACAGACTCTGAGATGGCCTCTTGTGAAAGCTCTTTCAGAGTCAGTATATTTTTTCACCCTAATGTGTACATGGATTGTGCTTGTGAGCAAAGACAAGGAATTTCAGTCAAATTGATCTTACCAGAAAGTGATATAAACAAATCCGAACACAGCATCCCATCTAACAAACAAATTAACCAGCCACTTTGTTTAGACATTCAGAATGTGTTCCACTTGTTGCAGACAAGCAGCTGAACACTAAAGGTTGTGTTACATGCCATTGCACAAGTAATTTCAATTAGATTTACACTAAAACAGCCTACGTGTACCTTGCGCAGTGAGTGCTGTGGTTTGCAGGTTTCTCCCCTGAAATGAGTGCTGTCCAGGATAGTTCCAGAACTAAAAATGAAATGAATGTGATATTGTAGTGTTACACAGAAGCTAATTAGCCAAGTGGAAACCTAAGAGTAATTAGCTCTGATGCAGCCGCATCCCGGCCATGCTGCCTTCAGGATTCAGATTTCTGCAGGAGGCAATGTTGTGCCGTTTCAATATGGGGATGTCTGAGACTAGAAAAGAAGTATGTGACCAGGAGTCATTTTGCTACAGTTTTTACATAGTCCGTGATCACTCACTCAATAAATATGGCAATTTTATATTATAATATCCATAGAATGCATTTAGTCAAATGTAAAATGGTACCATTTCCACAGTTCAAAGGACAAGCAAAAGCAACACAGGCCATTTGCTGGCTGGGAGGCTGAAATGCGCTATGAATTCTTCTGGCAAATGTCATTCTCTCTGCAGTAAGACTAAATTACTGAGAGGATAGAACAACCAATTTTCTCTTGAAAGAGCCCATCCTCAGTTGAAATAGCACTAGCAGTCTTTATAACTTCTCCTGTCCTGCTTTTAGCAGGATGATGTAGCTGAGCTCCTCATTGCACCGGTAATGCCGTGTAACTGCTGGGCTGGAGATGGAAGTTGCTCTCCAAGGAAGGGAAGAGCTTCTCCAAATCTACAAGTCTAGCTGCAAATTGGTGGAAGCATTTGTCTGAGGTTCTTAGATGCTGAGATAACTGTGGCTAAAATTTTAAGTCAAGGCATCCCAGCATGTTCTCCAATGCCCACATCCCTGTATTTCAGCAATGTGTTATTGAGTGTAATTTGCGATTTGTTTTGGGAAATGTTTTTAGTGTGTACTAACATCTGATAGCAATTCAGTTGGGCAAACACTGCAGCAACTCTGCAATGAAGGGCAAGGGCAGAACAGGGCGTCTGCAGTATCTTCATCTTTTCTTCCAACAGTGTTTCTCTTTCACAAGGAACAACTTGAGAAACATCCGAAGTCAAAACTCCTCTTGCAAATTAGGACATAAAGCGACCACGAGGTGGCATCAAACCCATATGGTGGGACACCAGACCGTCAGCTGTTCTTTCCAAGCCTGAGGACATCTCGGTGTAGAGGTCCTAACCCGAGGAGTGCACTAGCACGATGTCCTATGATTCTATGAATATTTTAGCAGAGGAAGCTCTTCATTTCACTGCACTGCTGTGCATAATCTCACTGCCTTCCATGAGTAAATACTGCTCCTTGGTTAGAAGTGAGCAAGAATCGGGCTGCTTGCACGGAGCAGGTTAATGCAGTGATTGTCAAAATTCAGGCCTGTCCAGAGGCAGAGTGAACATAGCTTTTAACAACAAATGACCTGGCTAAAAGGAGGCCTGCAATGGCCTTCATTTTCCCAAACAGAGGGCTGTGGTTTCCAGTGCCTGGGTAGCTGGCAGTGTGGCTGCTGGTCCCTGCACCGTCTGCCCATGTTGAATGGATGGGCAGTGCAGCCCTGACACCACATTAGAAAGCCAAAGGAGATATATTCTAAATAATTCAGAGCCAAAAGCTCTTGCCATGACCAGGCTTTCTCCTTCAGAAGCTCTTGCTGATACGACACATTCAATTTACATCTTTTTGTTTAGACAAACAAATGAAACAGTCTTGGGGTGCTTGGAGCTGACACTCAGCAGCACACGGTGCCCGGGACTGAGGTACTGTGCCAGAGCTGTGCTCTGGGCTGGCACATTGCCCTGCAAGCCTCCAAGCACCAGCAGGGAGCCTGGCACCTCTCCTCTCCTGGGGCAGAGCCTACCATGGAGATAAAAGCACCTGGACACCTCCATGGCTTATTTTACACAGACCTGCAGGTTTTTGTTGGGAGAGACCCCACAGCTGCTTCTCTGCACATGCCATGGCTTCTTGGGCCATGGAACAGTCTCCAGTACTTTGCTGCATGTTTAGTAAGCACAGTTAAACAAAGAAAAAGAGGAGAGGAAATAAGGGACTTGCCTAAGCAGTTTCCATCCCAGCTTTGCAGGCCAGACCACAGCTCAGCAATGCCAGCAGTGCCGGTCCCTGGGAACCCTGGCCCACCTTCCATGGGAACCCCGGGGATAAAAACCTTATAGCTGAACCACAATTTGCTGTGACTAATTAAGCGTATTTATATCTATCATATGCTGCTGTACACAAGTGAATGAAGAGACCACCCAGGCCCAGCTGGGCTCCAGACTGCTGCGTGCACAGCGTGTCGAGGTCTAGCCCTATACATTCTGCCGAGCTCCGTGCTGCCAAGCCCTAATTCCTTGCAGAGGGTGGTGAGCTCCCCGAGCTTCGGGACATGTGAAAGAATACAGCCCTCGTTCTGCGTGGTGCCTCACTGATTACATGGTCTCAGGCACTTAATGCTGGGTGTAGGGTTGTTTTTATTTCCTGTAAAGAACGTAGTGTTTGGTGAAAGAGAAGAGTGAGAATGACAACTGTGTACACATTTCACATATTTCTAGTTATTTCTCCTCCAGAAGAGAGCAGAGCTGTTATTAATAATCACCTTGCCAAGTTTCTGAATTGATATTTTGAAATGAGCTGAGTGTATAATTTAAGAACCACAGGCAAGGGAGAAAATGTGCTTTCAATTGAATTTGGAATGGGTGGAGAGTTGATGATGCAGGGAGATAAACGACGGCGATTCCGGAGGGCTAGATCTGGAGAAAAGAAGGCTGTAAAACAGACATTGTCCAGACTTGGCAAAGCCAGAGGCAACACGAGAGTTTGAGGAACAAAAGGAGGTGCAAGAAGGGGAGACACAGGCGGGCCAGCCCTGAGCCCCGCTTGCAGGGTGCCCGGCCTGGAGGGGACACGGTGTCAGGCTGGGTCCGGACACCATGAGGCCTGGGAGGTCTGCAAGGCAAGGACAGAGCCAGCCTTGGGCTGGGCAGGGCCATCCCTCACCCTGCCAGGTTGGCAGGGAAGACATCAGTGTATAGACGTGGAGAACGGATGGTTATCAAGGCAGCATCGGTGCAGGCAAGGCGTGTTATGGAGGAGTAAGCCCTTGAGAAACACTCATGCAGAGTGTGAAGGAGACAAGCTGGAGGATAGTGCAAGTACTTGGCAGCTTTCTGTGTCAGTGTTTCCTCTTTTGTAATCCATGACCTCCTACATAAACAAAGCTGCTGTTTCAGAACAGAGGGAAGGAATGAGCTCTCTCTCCGTTATAACTGCAAACCCTCTGCACTGTGACTCAGTGCCGTGACGTCCGCCTGAGCATCCCTCTGGCCAGCCTGAGACGAGGGCTCTGAAGAATTGTGTGGGGCTGCGGCTTGCACTCTGTAAGCAGAATTAATCCTTCTTCCTGCAGCCATGCCCTCATCATGAAACCTTGCCGTCGGTAACCCTCTAAGGGAAGCTTGCTGTTGCTTTCTGCACTCCAGTCAAAAGGATTTGCATTTGTCTTATTACAGCAAACCCATCTCTATCAGCCTTAGCCCTTCTCTGCGCTCATTCTGGGTGTGCTCCCCGGCATGGCTGTCAGCAGGGATTGCTCCTGGGGGGAAGGTGACAGGCGGGTGACAAGCACCTTCTGCAGCTGCACCACCTGTGAAGTGCAGGCCTCAGCGTGCTGCAAGCACAGGCCCTAAAACGTCGGCCACCTTTCAGGCCCCACTTCAGCAAAGAACAGATTTGTGCACATCCACAGTGGAAACTCATTTCTCTGAGTCTTGCGATGCCAGGATTTCATGGTGTCTTCCATTACACTTCAGAGGCAATCTTTGAACGTGGATCTCAGAGACCTGGATTTTAAATACAAAAACCAAGTGGAAAATTAAATGCCTAAGAATATCCTATGAGATCTCAACAGAAAGAAGGAAACTGCTTTCCCTTATGTCTTTCGTCTCCTGCAAATAGAGAATGACATGCATTAAATACAAGTCCAGATCCCCAAACGTATTTTGCCAACTAACTGCCATTGATTTCCTGTGTGGATCTGTGACTTGTTGCTGTGCTTGCATTGCTCCCCTTCACAGCAGACTTTCAGGAGTGTAGGAAAGAGTCTGATTGCTGCATCTAATTGCAAGAAGAATGAATCATTAGCACATTTTTAAACAGTTTGACTGGAGCAGAAAGACAGAATCAGGCTGCAAGGCCACCATCTTGTTCATTAGAAGGGCAAGGGTAAGAATTATGTTGGCAAAAATCTCCCATATGAATTGTTTTGCAATGGAAAATTTGGGATTGCAGAGCACAATCAGATTGGGCAATTTGTGACAAACTTCTTTTTGATTGTTAATTGGTTTCTTTTTTCAATTTGGGGCATATATATCTATATAAATAAAAATTTTCAGGCACACCTTCAGACAGGTGGAGAAATTGCAGCTCTTCTTGGAGGCCGTGAGGCAGGAAGAGCTCGCTGTAGGACATTGGCACTTTCTTTGCTTTTAGTTAATTGCAACATAAAAAGTGGCTCCATTTCCCCTGCAGTACCGGGTGCCTTGGTTTCAGCCTGCTTCCCAGAAATTGCCTGTCTGCTGTGAGCAAGATGTCTGCCTCCTGCGGGGAGGAACCGGCCGCGGGCCCAGGCAGCCTGCTGCAGGTGCTGACATCCCTAACACCTAGTTCAGGGAAAAAAGCAAAAGTGTTCCTCACTTCATTGATATTCCTTAGTCTTCTTTTGCAGTGTGGAGGCATCTTACTTGATACCTCCAAAACATGAGCAATTATCCCGTCTGAGCAGGCTAATGAGCCTTTGGTAGGGGCAGTGAACTCCATCAGGTGAGGAGATGGGTGCGGGGTGACCTGGCCATCCACCTCGGTCCTCTTCTGGCATGCCCCAGTGCTGAGAGGTGCAGCACCAGTTCTGTGTTCTTGTGTCTCTCAGGCTTCTCAGTGTTTAAACAGTTGACCTATGTGCTGCAACGCCATCGCTCACACCCTGACTGCTTGGTGGCTGCACATCTGTAAAGGAAGCTCTGCATTCTCCTGCCTTGACTCAACTCAACAGTGCCAAATGTGATCCAGCAAGAGATGCTGGAAGCTCCTGCCTGGCACAGCTGCCAGCCTCTGTGGCTGAAAAGACGAGCAGTGCCTGTGCTGCTTGCAGCAGTGACTGGTGTACCTCAGCTGAAGCACCCACCAGGGGTGCTGGCAGGCGCTGGTGCTGGGGAGCCCACAGTGAAGGGCAGGTGGGTGGCACCTGGAGCAGGCACCGTGCGGGTGGGATCGCCCTGCAGAGCGCTCTGGGAGAGGGACCCCAGTCCTTGGGTTCCTGGTGCAGGGAGGGGGCTGAATTCAGGCACAGGTGTCATCCCTGGTGCTGGTGATGAAACCTGCATCCTACCAGCCACAGGCTGATCACTTGGCTGCTGAAGTAGCTTTCCTCTCACTCTGGTGTTAGACAAAGTTAAATTAAAAGAGCCTTCATGCTAAATTACACCCATGTTTAATTACTGTTGTTGGCACTGCTATATCTCTAAATGGAATTAGCTGCAGGTGAGGACCCTGCTGTTTCTGGCACAAACACTGCAGACTGTTTCCTGCCTCAAGTGTGTGCTCACTTGTGGCTGCAGTGACAAGCATGGGAATGTGTTAAAGGGGTGATCAAAATCAGAAAAATTGTGTCCAGGTTGTCATATACAATAGATTTGGGGATCATGGTTTTCAGTTTTTGCTGTAAATCAAGGTTTTTTTAACATCCTGTGAAATAAAACATTTGCTACAGAGTTCTGGCTTGAGAAAAGGAAGTCATTGCTATGCTTGCAATAACGCTTCTGGCTTTATGAACTACAAAATTAGAAGTGAATTCTGCAAGAGGGCTGAGGGCGTAACAGAAGAAGCTTGGGAAGCAGAGCCAAAGAGACAGGCACAGGAACGGGTTCAAAGGGCCGCGCTGGGCTCAGCCACGTAACATTGCTGACAGCTGGCCGGGAACGCAGCACACGCCGCGAGGGCCAGGCCCTGTCCAAAGAATCTGCAACCCAACACCGGCAAACTTGAAGCCAGGACATCGCCAGGGGAGGAAGGGGAGTGCGTGTGCAACAGGAAGGAAGAGAAGAGCAATGAGCACAGCCGCAGAAGCAAAAAGGTTGATGGAGGATTTTGGAAGATAAGTGGGTGACTGGGCAACAGGAGACACGATGGAGAAGGGGCAGCCTGAAGGACAGCAAAAGAAACAGGAGACAGGAACAGACAGTGGATGGGAAGGGAGAGAGAAAATGAGTTCAAACTCATTAATACTACTCACTGTGGATCAAAAATGTGTTTAAATAAAGACTTGATGTGAAAGTCCTCTTGTCCTGCAGCTTTGTGCTGAGTCCTACCACCTCATCCCCTGTTCTGTGCCTGCAACCCACGTGTCCCCTGACCCAAGCTTGGAAACTCGGTCAAGGCAGCGAGCTCTGCATTGTTCCAGCATGGAGCAGCACTCTTCTGTGGCCCTGAGTGCTCCCAGGGGCTGAACTTAAACCCTGATGGCAGCCAGTGGGAAGCATCAGGCTGAAAGCCTCCAAACATGCCTCTGCCCCAGTGTTTCCAGAGTCACCAGGGTTAAACACTGTTACCCTCTTCTCATAGCTGTCTTCAATAATTGCACTCATAAAATTTTGTTTTCTTTGTGGTGATGCTGTAACTCCATGAGCTGGACACATTCCCAGAGTGGAAAGAAAACTGTACTCTGCAGACATTTATTTTAGATGTATTATGGGGCACCCATAGGAAACGACACCAAGTTCCCTCCAATGAGGAAACATTGAGGCATGGGTGCTTCTCCTTCCAAAGAAGCACCCTGCACTGAGTCTCTGACAGGTCCATGTTGCCTCAGGTGTGCCGTTTCATGACTTTGTGTGCTCCTTGTGGCTGATAGAGCTATTTTCTGCCCTTCATCCAGGATGGCTGTTGGTTAGCTTGACTAAGACTTCCCTAACTGAGATAAGAGCAAAGTTCCAGAGATCAAAATGGTCTTGGAGGAGGGTGCTGAACAGCCTCACTCCTGTCGCGTGGGAGGATGCAACTGTGGGGAGGTGCTTGGGTCCAGAGGGCTGTCCTGGCTGTTGGCTGGCACGGAGCAACTGCTCAAAGCAGTCCCAGCAGCCATGAGATGAGTGGGGTGATCTCAGCCTTTCTGCTGGGAGCACAGAAATCAGCTCCCTGGGTGCTGCCTGGGAGCCAGCTGCCAGCCCGATGCCTTAAATTGAGGTTTTTGAGTTGTGCCAAAGGCCCCCAAGGGACCAAGCTTTCCTACTGAGATTTCAAGGTATCAAGCCGTTCCCAGGAAGGAGACAAGTGGGAAAAAAAAGAACCAGAGAAGGGTAAGAAGTTAAAATTAAGACCAAAAGTCTTCAAATGCTGGAGAGTTATCACGTCACCCAGAGGACCACCATCAGGTTGTGGCAGAAGGCCTCCTGCACTGTGATTGCAATGGAAATATGACTTGTCAAGGAGGTCTTATGTCCACACTAGGTGGAGAAACCAGAGAATAAATTCCCAGGAGCTGGTGACAGTACCCAAGCAAGGTAGCTCAGCTGGAGCTGGATCTTGTGTGGAGTGCTTCAAAGCCTTGTTCTGATTCACACAGAGGGCTGTAACTTTATTAACCAGCTTTACTTCACTGAGCAGTCTCTCCATAAGCACAGCCAGTACAAATTGTGTTCAAAAGAGCGTGTTAAAGGCATTAGCTGCAGATTGGCTGAGGAAGTTATCCATTCCCTAGTGATTAACCAGCAATTTCCTATCCATCAAGGACCAACACTATACGCTATTAGACTCTATGAAACACGCAGCGTGTGTACATGCAGAGAACACGGTAATTGCTTCAATTACAACTCTTTTGATTGGTAATTTTCATTCACTGTCAAGAATGTTGTCTGCCCCTGTGTTTGTGGGGACCAGTTTTCCTCCCCTCCTCCCAGGAGCTTGCTTTGCGTGAGCAGCGGCTCCTCCGGTCCCTGCCACGCTTCCCTGCAGGAGAACACAAGGTGCCTGTGTGTGTGTGTTTGCATGATGAGAGCTGTCATGTTTTGCTTTTTCCTGTTGCTCCCTGTATCACTCTGTATCTTCACAACCTCAGCACAGCTTAATTTTCGGAAGCCAGCAAGCAGACCTTTTTTGTCCTGTCTCATCTGTTCTCAGACAAGCTCATTAGTGTTGCTGCTGTCATGCACTTCAGTGCTTTTTTTAATCAGGTCATACCCGTCCCAGAGGATACCTGTTTCAATTGCTGGAGCAAACGATTACATTTCCAGAGCTCACATCTGTGAAAAGGATTGCTTGATGCCATCGAATTAGGGGCAGAGGCACAGTGCCATGTAGTGTCTGTGAAGAGTGCAGGACCTGTGTGGAAGGAGAGCGGTGAAGCCACGGATGGCAGAGGGGTGAAGGGAACAAATCTACCTGCCTGGTAGATGGGTTTGTTGCCAGTTGCTTGGTAAATAATTTTACTTAAAGGTGTTCTGAAATGTCAGATGTAGAACAAGAGGCTACCCAGAGAGGCTGGGCAGGGACAGCAGCCCCAGGTGCGAGGTGGCACAAGGAAGGTGGAGATCCTGCAGCCCAGCCTGGATCCTGGAAATGACTCAAGCAGAGAGAACCTCTCTTTTCTGAAATTCTGTGCTGACATCCTCACCTGAGTCCTTGTAGGTGGCATTCCCCAGGGCGCTACGCAGTGTGCATGCAAAACCAGAACCAAGCACACTGGGGGACAGGGGCAAACCCTCCTGGGCAGCCGCATCAGGAAGAAGAGTGGGGCTGGGTGAGGGGACCCATGCCAGCTCCCTAGATTGGGTAAGAATCTCATCTCATATGAGTACAGAAAGACCCATCTCAGTTCTTTGGTCATGCATCAAAAGGCAAGCCGGGGCACAGGGCTGCCAGCGTCCTTTGGGTGATCACCACTGTGTGAACCACCACGTGGTTAATGATTGGCAATCTGTGCTCGTTAAAAGTCACCCAGCAACGCTTCGCTGATGTAATGATGGAAGCTGCTGTGTCTTAATCAAGTGCTCCAAGGGTACAGGAAGAGCAGGATATTCAAAGCCTGTGACACGCTCCACATAGGCTGAGAAGCCGGGCACCACGCCGGGTCATGGCTGGCTGTGCACAGATACTGGTGGGTCCGCATCATCTGCAGACACCTGGAATATCTCAGAGCCTTCCCTGTACATCCATCAGCTTCATCATGTGGCTAGCAAACCCCAGAACTTTGGAAAGAAGCTATGCCCAGACAAATAGAGGCAAGGCTTTTATATCCTTCTTAACTCCAGAGAAGTGTCTTAGGGGCAGAGCCACAGCGCATGACTAAGTGATTAGTGGTCCTGTAATGAAGCATGCATTGGGTTCAGCGCTCACAATGTTTGTGTTGTGGGATGTGAGGAAGGCTGTACAGGCAGTGCTCACTTCTCCCCCAGGCAGGGAGCATGCCACATGGCCAAAGCAAAGACTGGTGCAAGGCAACAGGAAGGCAAACGTGGCTGTGGGAGAGGGCTTCACCTGTGATGCTGGCTTCACCTGCAGCTCAGGCCAGAGAGTTTAAGGTTGAGGGAAACTTGTTCCGGAAAAAAGAAAAAGGTACTAGAGAGATGAAAGATTATGTTATTGTAAAGGCAAATGAGGGGCATTGCTGAGGGACGGATGCTGCAGACAGCTGGGGTCAGAGCATGAGTGACTGCCAAGGCAGAAGGCACCTGTGACACACTGCATTTACAAAACAAACATATAATAAGAGGGTGGGAAGCCCTGCTGGAACCAAGCAACGCTATCAGAACAACCTGCGGAGGCAGAGTGTTTCCATGTGGATTGAAACTGAACCAGGTCAGTGGGATTAACAGCTTCCTCGTGGGAACATACCAAGGGACCCTGCAGGAGTGCAGGTGGGCTGAGCCCCTCCGGAGGGAGTTCTGTCAGCAGGAAGGTGGTCCCGCTGCCGGCCCTGCTGTCAGCCCTGCACCCTGCACCGGCTCGGCTGCCCTGTGCTGGGCTGGGAGCAGAGCGCTGCTGTGGGCTCCCTTACTGCCCCGTCCCTGCAGCAGGTCTGTCATCTACCTTAGGGCCAAAGTTAGTGCTCTGCTTCAGCTGGTGCAGTGGGATTGCCACCTGCATGCCCTGCTGCCCGCTGAGCCCATGTTTGTCACCGCAGCACAGAGCGTTCTCATTAGGAAGAGCCTGGCATGAGGCTGCAGCCCCTGCACCTGGGCTTGTGCTCTCGCACCTGGCAGCACCCCACAGCCCAGCTTGTCAGGGCTGAAGGGCAGAACGACATCAGTGCAGCGGTACAATAAACATTCTTGAGGCTGCACTAAATATGAACCTGACATCTTTTTCTCAGGCTAGGCTAAAAACCAGGAAACGAACAGCCATGTCGAGTGTGCTACTGCAGAGATAAACACAGCCCTGCAGCTCCTGTGATGGGCAGTGGGCTTAGCTTTGCCTCAGAGAGGTTCAAGCACCATTTGAGGAGGCACCACAGAGGCATTCGCAGCTCAGATCAGCAGAGACAGCCAAAAATGCAGTTATTTTTGCAGGCCCACTTAGCCAGCCTCCGCTCAGCACGTCCGATGTGCAGACAGGCACTGACCAATCCATGTGCACCGTTCCAGACTTGAAGCATTTTGTCTCTGCAACCAGAGAGCTTGAGATGAAGCGTTTTAGCTCGGACATGAGCTCAGAGCGGGGCTGGGGAAGCGGCCCGTGGAGCAAAGTGAGGCGAGGAGCGGCACAGGCCCCGCAGGCCCCGCAGGCCCGGCCTCCATCACACTGCTGCAGGAAGAGGCAGGGCCCCAGGCCCAGGTCTGGGATTTGTCTCCTGCTTTTCCAGAGTGGCCTGTGAGGGTCAAAGAGCTTGCTGCAAGCACCTGGGGCTTCGAGGAAAAATGTTCATGTCTGGGACAACCAGCGGGCCAAGCTCAGGAGGAAACCTCACGGCCTGGCCTCCCTGTTCCACCCAAGGAACACAATGGAGGAGTGATGAAGGAGCAGTGGAAAGCTTTTAGGGAGCTAATTTTAGCCTTTCCCAAGCAATTGAAAAGCTTTACAAATTGCAGGGGAGGGTTGTGCTACAAAAGCTTGTTCTGTGTCACCCAGAGCAGAGCTGGGTCAGCAGGGATGGAGGATGAGGCGCTTCCATGGCTGCACAGACGCTGTGCCGGGCACTGCGAGGACAGCTTCCACTTGCTGTGAGTCCTCACGATACCTGATCAGCACCCAAAGGCCGTGTGTTGGATCATCTTCTGACACAGGGCACCGCAGGCCCTGCCCTGAGCTCGGGGTTGCAGCAGGGGATCCCAGGATGGGAAGCAAAGCTTTGGGCTCACCCAGAATCACACATGAGATAGAGAGCGAAACTGGGAACCATTTCCTGGTGCCCAGTCCTGAAGGCAAAGCATCTGTCTCAAAGTCATACTTTTGCCACCAACAGAAGAGTTTCTTACGTTGACTTCCTCGTGCTCTTGGGGAAACTGTACCCTTCACGATCTGCAGCACGATGGGAGCTGCAGCCCAATTTCAAGGAGAGCACGGCTTCCATGTCAGGGCCTCAGATCTCTCTCCCCTAGCCAAAGGCTGTTTTCCATCTGTTCTTTCTTGAGTATTGTACAATGCTTAGGCAAGAGGGTGGGAAGATTGTGTTCAGAGAGCAACCGAGTGAAATGTCAAGGGGAATGTCCTTGCAAGCATGCCATTTAGTATAAATATGCATGAAACCCCAAGGCTGAGTCCTTTCGTTGGAGGGGATGTTAACGATAATTTACGCTGCAGATCACGAGGCTGTGAACTGATGAATAGCAACCACATTGCTGGTAAACATTTCAGAGCAGAAACGGAGGAACCTTCTAGGCACTGCATACTTACATTCAAGCACAAAGGAAAAAAATTGCTTTTTTTTCCCTAGGCCTTGGAACATGCTCCTCCAGCACTGTGCAGCTGGGAAAGCAGCGTGGCATGGGCTGGGCTGGGGCTGCAGTGCCCTCGTCTCCGTTGGGAAGTTTCTGGTCGCAGCTCTGCCTGCTCTGCAGGCACTGATCCTGCTGCTGAAAATGGATGTGCTCCATCTGACTCCTGTAACTGGAGGAGGGGGTAAACCAGCTCAGCCACGGAGGCAGGGGACGTTCTTCCATCAGCCTCTGAAATGCGTAAGGTGGCAGAGGGCTGCCAGGGAGCCTCCCGGGCTCTGACATGGCTCTGGCAGTCCGGAGGCGCTCGAGGTCCCCGCCAAGGCCTTACTGAGTGCAGTGATGGCTCTGTGCCAGAGGAGACTGACAGCTGTCAGCTGATGGTGTCCTTCTGGGGGGCATCCAGCAGACGGGAGCTACAGGATCCGTACGACTGACCCCAGGCTTCTCACAGGATGGTTTCTCTCTAATTTTTGAAAGAAATTTCACCAGACTTTTACATCTGCTCTCCACAGGACCCCGGAGTCAAGTTTCCCACCCAGAGGGACAGCCAGCCCTGTCCTGGCCTCCTCCCCTCCAGCATCACGGGAGGCACCTGCTGTGCGCTCCCTGAAACCATGCCTGTGCTTGAGCACCTGCTGATGACACCATGTCTGATGGAAGGGACGAGGCTGCAGGTACTGTCAGAGATGAGCTGGACCCAGCGGTCCTTCAGCGTGGTTTCACCCCAGAAATAACCGTACATGTGGGAGCAGGGCATGGCTGGAGCAGGACAGCAGCTCGGTGGCTGCCTGTCCCCTGCAGCCTCCAAGGAGACCCAGCTGAGTTAAAAAGCGACCAAGCACTCTGCAGACAGTGGCTGTTGTGTTAGCAAACAAGAAAAAACTCAGAAAAGGGAAAAATGAAAGAGGTGGAGCAAGAAGGAAATGAAGTCAAAATTTTAGATGTAAGATTTTAGAAAGGAAAAGAATCAGGTTGCAGTATGAGTAGGGTAACACAGCAGTGAGGGATTTACAACTCCTTGCTTTGCCCAGCGTCACACCATGGCAGATCCTTTCTCACTGCTGCCAGGACAGGCAGTGCTCAGTACCTCTGCGGCCACCTTCAAACAACACCCCTTTATCTCCCCTTATTCCTTAAGGAGTTAGTGGTGTCAGGAGTGTTTTCTCTTCATTGACGCACACAAGAGCCCATCAGCTGCTGAGGGGCTGGCACTGCCCCCTCTGCCCCAGCGCCTGCTCCCAGCAGCAGCCCCGCTGTTGCTGCACAAATCCCTGTGTGCTCGCAGCTTCCTTTCTTCGGTACTCAGAAAGCAACATGGAGCAGAACGCACGCCGTCACTTTTACCAAATCCTTTCAGCTATGGCTCTCAGATGCCTCTGGAGCATTGGACCTGGCCCCAGAGCCCAGTGACCCTCAGTGAGCGTGGTGCAGTGGGGGCACAGGTGATGCAGTGAGGATACAGGATGCACTCCCGAGCTCCACGTCCCCTGGTGCGGGAGCAGCCGGGGGCAAATCGCACCTCCTCCCAGCCCCAGTCCTACGGCCTTCAGCACAGGGACAACATCCACCTCATCTGAATAAAAATTACCTTGAAACACCTTAGGTACTATTTTAATAAAGGGTAAGAGTGATTATTTCTATACTTTTACAGTGTGTAACTCAACACTCTTAAATGCTTTAAGCCGTGTGCCAGCACACATATTTATGTCACATTTTCATGGCAGAACTCACAGCAGCCCTTTGTTTTCACTAAATTATCCTGGGTTTCTTTGTAGGGTTTGGTTTTTAACACATTCTCCCTCCTGTGGAAATTAAACATGAGCGTTTCTCCATCCCAGGGAACCTCCAAGATACAAAGACATAAAACACCGACGCCTCCACATACGCTGAGCTCGTGTTAAGAAGCACCGAGGTACGGGAGCGCCGGGAGAAGTCCCTCTGCCAGGACCTTCTGTGTTGCTCACGAGTAGTAGTGGAGTCTGACATTCTGTTAAATCCTGTTTATCCGGCAAACACACGTAAGCAGCACATGGTGACCCTGAACCTGACTGTGCTGAGAGCAAAGCTTGCTCTTGAGCATGCAGAGGAAAGCAGCCTGCTTGCAGAGATGAGAACTGCTCGAGAGAGAATGCCCCATGCAGCAGATCGAGCTGCTGGATGCAGGCTGCAGGGAAGCGGCTCCTGCCCCTGCTTTTCTCTGTTTGAGGCATTTGATAGCACTTTACCCTTGGGCATTCTGCTGCTGCTCTGAGGTCTTGGGCTTTCCTTGAAACTGTCCCACCAAAGGATGGGCAGCAGCTCAGGAGTGACTCTTGCTGTCATCTCGCCTCCCAGCTGCCTCCAGCCCTCCTGGCAGGGCATCTCGCAGGGCACTGCTCTGTGCCGGTGCTTCTGGGCCGGGAGCAGAGGGAGGAGATGCCAAAGGTGGTGGCAGCCCCTGCCAGCCTGTGTCAGGAGAAAGTGGAAAACTACAGAACAAATTGAAGAGCTTTCTATAGCCCCAAGGAGGCCGGCTCAGCACTCTGTAAAGCCGTGTTACTATAGCAGCCCTGATGGTAATTTACCAGTACATCTCCTTTTCTCTTCTTCACGCCCTTTTCACAGCAAAAAAAAAATGAGATTAGTCCCATCTTCCCCAATTACCTCGCCATATCCCTCCGCAGCCTCTGGCTAACAGCTTTCCAGAAAAGCCCCACACGGCCACCGGGAGCACGGGGAGGGACACAGCCCGCGCCAGCAGCATCCCTGGGGACAAGGACGCTGCCACCGGAGGGACACGTGGCTCTCGCACGACGGCTCTGATGGTGCAGTGCCATGATTTTGGCAGGAGCTCTTCACACAGGCAGGGAGAACAGGGTTAGGAGGGAAGCCATGGGCTGGTGCCAGATTTCCAGGCTCTATTACGCCAGTGATAATCAGGTTTAACTGAACTGATGATACATTCTTCCCTGGGGAGAAAAATGGGGTGTGGAAGCTTGGAGAAAGCAGAGGATGGGATGTGGGGTCTGGTCCCACCTCAGGAGTCTCGCAGAATACTTAGGGCCCATTGAGAGCTGGTGCTGAGCAGGGCAGGGAGGGACTCGCTTGGGCAGTGATGCTGCAGCCATGCACCCGCCCTGTTTCCCATCCATGCAGGAGGGTTTTGCTGTCCTGATGGAGCTGCCAGCAAGGAGCTCTGCTTAGAACTCCAGGCAGGATGGTTGGTGCAGGCCAGCCTGGCCAGGGCTATGCCACCAGCATCCTGCATCCCCAGCACAACCACAGAGATGCCCTGTGCTCCTCCTCAGCCCCATCCCATTGCAGAGGGCTCCCAGCACGAGTGCTGTGCGGCCAGCTGCTTCATCCCAAATCCTGCGGGGAGGGGAGGTGGGAGCTCTGCCTGCACTGTCGGTGCCGCCTAGAGAAAGGCTGCTCCCACTGTGCTTCCTGCACAAATCAACATAATTACCTGTTCCAGCGGCAGCTAATGAGCTTAAAGCTTTCACAGCCCATGCCTTGCCCCTCCCTGCGGGGGAGGCAGCCCCGGCTGGGACGCCCTTGGCTGGAGAGCAGCAGGAGCAGGGAGAGAAACGTGGGGAGCAGCAGGGCACCTCTGGTGCTGCCTGGGCTGCAGCACGCGGAGCACGTGCCCCGAGCCCCAGGGCAAGGCTGGGCATGGCTGGAAGGGGGATTTGCTGCAGCACCGCACTCGCAGGCGGGCACCTTGCTGGGCTCAGTGTGGGAGCTGGCACCCCGAGAGCTCTCTCCACGCCGTGTGACGAGCTGAGCAGCGCTGGCCCTGCTGCGTGGCTCTGCTGGCGGGGGCGGAGGAGGCATCACTGGGTGCCGGCGCGGCACTGCTGCGGGCTGCGGGGCTGCCGGCAGTGACTCACGCCGCTGCATGGAGGCACTAATGCAATTTTCTCAACACATCATTGGTTTCCTGATTTCTAAAAAGCCGTCTGGCAGGCTGGGCCCCCTTCCAAGGTTTCCTGGAAATAGGAAGATGTTGGGAAGGGGCTTCAGTGGGGGTGCTGAGGCAAGGCAGAGCCCATTGCATGGTGCTGCTGCTCGAAGCAGAGCTGAAGCACAGCTCACACCCGCAGGGCTCGTGGCAGGGCTCCAGCCAGGCGGGCTCATCCCACGCAGCCCGGCTTATTTACAGTCCAGCACCGAGTTTATCCTTTGCTTCTGGTCCTAAGCTGTTGTGTAATATTAATTACCGCATGCTGCCATACTCCTCCCACGGTAACAGATGTATTTTGGGGCTGGGTGGGGTGTTTGATGCACATAAAGGAATGGGAAGTGCTCAGGCGCCTTTGGTATAAAAGGTGCTGAAGGATGAGGGCAGCAAACAGGGGCCTGACGCTAAGGGAAGCAGAGACAGGAAAGAAAAAGCGTGCAAAGGCTCTAAGTGCTTCATGCTGCCATGTCTGTCCCCTGGGCACTCGGCAGATTATTCATTGCCTTTATTAACTCTGTGTTAAATTACCCTTCTTTTTCTTTATTTTTTTCAGGAGGTTTATTGCTTTGTTTTGTCTGCTTTTTCTGTAACAGGGCTCCTTGTGATGGTGAAGCTCTCGGGAAGCAGCTCGCTCACTGCCATCCCAGCTCTTGGTGGGTGCTGAGGACACGGTCCCCGTGCCACCCCCCGTGGTGACAGACGCAGGACAGGCACCGCTGGCTGCCCCCGCTGCCAGCACATCAGGAACCGGCCCACGGTCACCCAGTGGGCTCCGGTGCCCTGGTTCTCAGCCCGAGCCGGGGTCCCCACAGGACACATCCAGCCCTGGCACTGCTCCTGCAAGGCTCCCACGAGCTTTCTGCCTCCACCACAGTGAGTTTGGGGTATTTCTGTTCGGTCCCGATGCCCATTTCCAAAGCCTCAGGTAGGGCAGTGAGCTGTGCACTGACAGCATTCCCTGCAGCACCGTGGGGTGCTCTCAGGGCCCTGCATGGCTCGGGGCAGCTGGACCCCAAACCCAGTGCTGGTGGTCAGTTCCATGGCTTCCCTCTGTGCACACAGCTTCATTCTGTGCTCTCGTAGCTCCAGGATGACCCGAGGAGAGGGCACGCTGCTCGTGCTGCCCGTGCTGCAGGTGTCCTGGTGCTTTTCTCCCAATCTGGTCTCTGCCTCCCTTCTCAGGCACAGGGCTGGCTGTGCTGGCAACCTGTGGGGACCTGCAGGCTCCGGGTCAGCAGAGCTGCTAATTGCAGCACAGTGACCAAGCACGGCGGAGGAGCAGCTCCTCGTGCAAGCCGGAGCTCTGGCCGCCGGGGTTAAAGCAGATGCCAGCTGGCATTGCAGCACTGATTTAGCTCAGGCTGGGTCCTGCCGCTCCCACAGCTCCGACCCCAGATTTCCCCCTGTCATGCTGTGGATGGACAGCTGCCCGCTGCCCGCTGCCCTTCTGCCCCCGCTGCTTGGCCAGGGGGAAATGGGGCCCAGGCACTGCCAGGAGCGTGGAGCCCTGGGGTTAGTGCGGAGCCGGGTGCTGCCGGTGACTCACAGTCACTGTCTGTACCTGGCAGTGACTCAGCTCTCGCTCCTCTGGTGTGACACAAGCTGCAATAAAATCCCCGCTTGTTTGTCAGGAGGGATTTTTTCACCCTGCTTCCCATCCCCACTGCACGGTGAAGGACATCACTTCCCAGGATGGCACAACAACCAGAGCACATCCCCAACTAAAAGCTGATAGGGAGCTTCCTGTCTACTGGCCAGTGATCCCCAGGCCAAGAGTTCAAAGATGAGCAGGAGTTTGGTCTGAATTGCCATGAAAGGAGGAGCCCAGACCCTGCTGCACCTGGTGGGAGCGAGCCCCGGCGCTGTGCCGGGGCCTGAGCATGATAACATCCCCAACAATCTCCTCTGGAGCCCTTACCCCAACAGAGCACTTCCAAGGAAATCCCCTGGGGAGCACTGAGGGAGAACGGCATTTCTGGCACCGCGCAGCCCCTCATGCTGGCACTGCCATGGGTGTCACGATGCAGATCACTGTGCTAGAAAATGCCCGCTCCTGGGGTGCTGCTGGGGTGCTGCTGGGGTGCTGCTGGGGCACTGGGGTGCTGCCCGGGAGCCCCAGCTCAGTGCACAGCGTGTGCTGCAGCCCCAGGGGCGGCACAGCTGAACCAGGCCCCATGGTGGAGGGCAGCCTATGGACGGGAGGGAGCAGCAGGGACACAGTCCTGGGCAGCAGGTCGAGGGCGTGGGTGGAGATGTTCTCCAGAGCAAGAAGAAGAAATAGTTAATTGCAACTAATTTAGCCCACACCTTTTGCTCAAAGAGAGCTCCAGTCCAGAACTGCTTCCTCTGCAGTTCGGGCCCTGTCCCTCAGCATCAGGATTAATGCACGTCGGCGGGGAGCAGAGAGCTGTGAAACCCTGACAGCACCTCCCTCAGCGCAGCAGGGCCCTGCAAAGCAGCGTGAGAGGGCTGAACCCTGCTTGGTCCCTGGCAGGGCTCTGCTGGAGGGCATGCAGCCAGCAGCCAGCCCTCTGCTCGTGGTGCAGCGTCCCAGAGCTGGGCAGCCTGGTGGCTGCCATCCCCCGGCTGTACCTGGGGGTGCTGCATCTGGCCAAGTGCCCCCCGCCATCAGCTCGCAGCTGTAGGCTCTTCACAAGCTCCCTCCTCAGCTCACCTTGCAAAGTTCCCCCTGGTCCTGCTGTACCCAGCGCAGGGCACGGGTCTGAGCTCTCCAGGTGTCTGCCAGCCCCGTGCACGGGCATGTCGCAGTGGTAGCAGCCTGAGGCTTACAGGAAAAGGGAACTGCCGCTGTTCTACATCCCATTTGGAAGAAAAGCAATTGTTCCTTCAGCAGAGAGGGTCTCCTTTGGGCAAAACATGCGGAGTCCGTGTCTGTGTGCGTTCCTGCCTTGCACCTCCCCAGGCAGTCTCTCCCTTCCCAGATTTGCCCCCAGATTTGTGGGGGAGGCAGTGTGAGCTGCTGGCTGCACGTGGCTTCAGCCCTCAGTGCAGGAACCCTTTTCTCTTCCTCCTGTGCATGAGGTCACTGGTTTTTTCCCATGCTTCTGGCAGCAAATGTGAACGAATGTTCCCTTTGGCTGCAGCAGGGCTGTGATGTGCAGACTGAATTGATTGGATTTAATTCGGTGCGATGAGGCAGCACTGAGAGGTTTGCACTGCTCAGTCCTAAAAGCCTTTAGCACTCAGCTGTGAGGTGTTCTGCCCCGGGGGTGCACTCCTGGTGCCATGAGGGTCCTCAGGAACAGGAGACAGCGAGAACGTCACAGGGAGGGTGGCTGTGCTCTCCCAGTGCCGGAGCAGCGGGGAGGCAGTGAGACTGGAAGGCACTGAATCCAAACCAGATAAAGCCAGTGCCATGACACCCAGCGCAGCGTGCTGCTGCACGAGGCAGGGTGCTGCCCAGGCCAGAGCTGCGGGGTCCATCCCACGAGGGGCAGCACCGGGGTGGAGCAATGTGAGCGTTTTTGGAGCCAGCCCAGGAGCTCAGGGCAGCCCCAGAGCTGCTCTGCTCTGTCCCAGTGCCATCACTGCGCTGCAGCTCAGGGATCGTTCTCCCTTCAGCTCCAATAATAGGGTCTGGTCCAAAAATGAGTCTTTAATTTTAGTGTGTTAATAAATCTCAGCCCACAAGTAGGGCAGGCAGGAGCGCATGATGGAGTGCTCTGCTCCCAGCTGCTGCTGAGTTCTGTGAGGGCACTGTGGTACGGGGTCAGGCTGCTTTGCAGCATCTTGTCCCTGTCATTGCAGCTCCACGGAGTGATTTCAAAGTTGATCCCCACGAGCAGCAGACAACAAAAGGCAGCAATGACGATGTGGAAGTGCAGTCGGGTCCTGGCAGGGCTCCATCCCAGTGAACCACATGTGCTGCGGCCGGGAGCTGGGCTGCCCCACTCCCGGGACACAGCAGCTGCAGGGATGGATGTGCCCAGGAGTTCCCCAGTGTTCCTGTTTGTACTCCCCCAGGCTGCAGATCTCTGCTAAGGGCTGAGCTCTCCCAGCACCGCTGGGTCCAGGCGATCGCTGCACAGCGCGTGAAGCCCCAGCAGCTCCAGACTCATCCTCAGCTCTGGCAAAACGCGCCGGTGTGTGATCCCAGCGAGCGCCTCACCGAGCAGGGCACTGCCATCAGCCCCTGCCTGCAGCCTTGGGGTTCCACAGATTCAGCCTTTGTTGGGAACTTCATAACAAGTTCAGCAACAGTGGATGGAGAAAACGAAAGGTAACAGGAGTGGAAGCAGGCAGTCGAGTGTTGCCCACGCAGCACGATGGGAGCTGGGCTGCACTCACCGGGATGCATTTTGCTGAGTGTAAGCATGGATTGTGCTTTTCTTCCAGGTGCCCTGTGCAGGGTACCAGAGCAGCTCTGCATGGAGCAGAGCTCACCCCGTGGGGCAGCGCTGCGGGAAGGCTCCAGGAGAGCAGTGCACTGCGGTGAGCCCATGTGCCAGCATCACCCCATGTGCCATCATCATCCCATGTGCCAGCACCACCCCATGTACCAGCACCACCCCTCCTCCTCTCTTCACTCCATGTACCACCACCAGCCAGTGCCCAGAGTCTTGCGCTGTGGCTCTGCAGGGAGCCCGGTGTGGGCGCGGTGCCATGCGGTGCCTGGTGGGAGGGGTGCGTGTGAGCCCCCGACATCCAACGTGGGGACAAACCCACTCACACTCAGCTTTTGAGTTTCTAAGCAAAACTTCACACAACAAAGACCGACTGGAAGGTGAAGTGTGCTCTGAGATGTACATTTAAAGAAGTGTCACTGCCTTGATCTTGTTCAGCTCAAAGTAAATTTGCACTGCGAGAAACGCTGCTGAGAGCCCTACAGCCCTGGCAGCATTTGCAAATGCCACTTCAGTTCAAACAAAGCCTCTCTGCTGCGCTCTCGTTTTTCAGCTGTCATTAATTCCTGGTTCCCAGTCCTTATCCCTTTTCTCAGAAGCTCAGAAACAACGTGTGGCTCCCAGGAGCTGCCTCCATCCTGCAGGACCGCACCGCTCTGCACCCAGCACCATCGTCTCTGGAGTGATGCCTGCAGCCCAGAGAGCCCCGTGCCATGCTGAGATGCTGTGCCGTGCTGGGAGGTGCTGTGCCGTGCTGAGGTGCTGCAAATCCTCGCACCCCCACATGCCTGCATGTCCCAGTCGCTGCCTCCAGTCTGGCTGCTGTCAAACAGCTGCGGGTCGCTGGGATTTTTAACACGCTGATAGCTTTGTGCTGCAATATGACTGAGTGCAGATAGGTCACATTTTTGACCTAATGTGCTAGCTGACCTAATGTACTAGCCGACCTAAAAGCGAGGGTTTAGGCTGCAGCTTGGAGGATGGGAGCAGCCCCTGGATGTGCAGCAGTGCTGCACAGAGCCAGCAGAGCACCGTGCCTGTCCGTGCTGCTGACAGCGACCAGCAGAAAGCCGTAGTGATGCAACAGTCCCTGGCATTTCACCCTGATAATGTCACGGCATTTATAGGCTTTTTAATACATTTCATAGCATAATGCTGTTTTGTATCTGTCTTTCACAAGATCAATGAAAGAACAAAATCCTTTTACAGATTGAAATATTCTTTCACCTCCAGCTCCATATGCACAGATGAAGGGGACCACACCGTGCATGCTGCCAGGCGAAGCCCTGGTGTCCCAGCAGTGAGAGG
>WBMW01002264.1:25973-67193 GCA_013396635.1 Penelope pileata
CCCCCCGGGGTGGGGGGGCCGGCCGGGGCGGGTGGGGGGTGGGGGGGGGGGCGGGCGGTGCCGGGCGCGGGAGCCTCTCGGTCACACGGGGGGGGCTCTGGGGCGCGGGTCCCGATGGCGTTTGTCGTGCAGAGCGGTCCGGGCGCTGTGCGACCACACCGGTGCGGCCGATGGGCACTTGAGCTTCCAGAAGGGGGACGTCCTGCAGCTGCTCTGCACCGTGGATGAGGACTGGATCCGCTGCTGCCATGGGAACAGCATCGGCCTCGTTCCCGTCGGCTACACCTCCCTGATTGTGTGAGGAGGAGACCCGGGGAGCGGCTGAGCCCGCGGAGGCCGCTGCCACCCCCGGGGATGGCGGTTCTGGGGGCGCGCTGCCCCTGCGCACGACGTCACCTTCTGCCCCGGGCGCAGCCACGGCCTCGCGGGAGCTGCTCGCCGCGCTCTCAGCTGCCGCCCCTCCTGCGGGAGCGGGGAGGGCCCCGGCCCCGTGCACTGCCCGCAGTCCCGGTCGCTGTCTGTGCCATCGTGTCCCGTCACGTCCGCCTCTTCCACGCGCTTCGCCCCGGGGCTGGCGGCCCCGGCCACCGCCCGCCACCCATGTGCCGTCCCGACACCGTGTGACTGAATAGCTGTAACCGCGGGGCGGGGCTGGTTCCAGGGAGAGCTGCAAATAAAGGCTGTGACTCGCGCGTCCCCGGTGTGCCGGGATCCTGCGGGCGCGGGGCCGGGGCTGCGGTGCTGTGGGCCCCAGCGCTGCCTCGGGCGCCCCTTCCCTGCGGCGTGAGCTGACGTGCCCCTCGCCGTTCTGCTGGGCGGGGGGGCTGCGGTAGGGGCCGGGGGGCGTGGGGCTCTTCGGGATTGCCTCCTTCCTTGTGAATTCCCACCGAACGACCTTTACGCTCTGTATGGGGCTCCCCAATTGGACATGCACACCCTGCAGAGCCCCGAGATGGGCTGTGGCGCTGAGGAGAGGTGGGAGCCCGGGGCGGGGGAGCTTAGGGGATCGCCCCCATGGGCACAGACCCCCGGGGGGTGCAGAGGATGGAGCGGGGCCGTGCCCGGCGATGCGCAGCCCCTGGCACGTGGGGCTCCCAGCTGCAGTGAGACCGCAGCTCTGCAAACACCCTCTGTCCTGCTTTGAGGATAAAGCAGATTTCTTTAAATTCTGTTCTCGTTTTCATTTCCCTCTCTGGCATTTTGGCTCTCAGGCAGGGGATGCTATAGCTTAATTGGAATGTTATCTGGATTGCCCTAAGTAGGTTTGATTGAATTCCACCACTGCCTCTGGACTTGGAAATGGGGTCAGGGCAGCAGCAGATTAATCCAGGTACTTTTTCAAATTTTTTTAAAATCACTCTAATCCCTGGCATGGTGTCCCTGGTTTAAGAGCAGTGCAGGTGTATGGGACACACACGGTCTCTTAATGACACCGCAGGGTTGGGCTGGGAAATGAAAAAATAATCAGTGTACATCCAAAGGGATCAGCAGAGCCCACTGGAGCTGCTGAGAGGGGCAGAGCGTGGCCGAGGGATGAGGCGGAGGCGAGGAAACGGAAATCGAGGCCACACCAAAGAAACCCCATGAGCCAGCGATAGGAAAAGATTTTCCATTTAATACTAGACTCTCAGGATTGAGATGCAGGCTTTTATGCAATTACATCCAATGTTAAAATTGGTAATACATAATTTACAAAGATTAACATCAAAACAATGATCTATTTAGATATGCTTTGTAAAAAGGAAATATATTAGCAGCATTTATTTTCAGCAATCACACAGCCTACACCCATGCAGACTAAGAGTTCATATCTATTTGCAATAACGTAGTGCTTCCTGGTCTCAGAACAGCGATCCTGGTGACACACCGGTCTTCTCGATATTATAAAATAACCGAAAAATAAAAAAAGTCATTAATTTCTACACCAGTAAGAAAAACAATTCTTTGCACTTACCTAACATTTGATTGTCTAAAAAACATTTTGTTTAGTCTTTCAACAAAAGAAAGATAAAATGACAGAGCTAGTGTCTCGCTTCTGTACGCACTTTATTTTTTAAAAACTTTTTAGTGTTTAACACCATTTGAGACAATGATTTCTGTTTTGAACTAAATGAGACAACTCCAGGTTTGGACATGCGATATTCCTACTACACGCACGAGTATTTTATACTCAGGGTTCCTGGTACTGTACAGTGCTTCTCTACAGTAAGAAAATATTCCAAACTATTTTCTTATTTCTTTTTTTTTTAATAAAATATTTTTTCTCAAAGGGTTTTTTTCCTTTCTTTTTTTTTTTCTTTTTTTTTTTTTTCTCTTTTTAAATCAACACATAAAAGTTAATGGAATGAGTCATGTTCCACTAAGAGTAAAATAATTATAATAATAACAAGAATGTACATTAGGACGAGCTTGGTCCATTAAAAAGGAACATGTAACTACCGTATTGCTTTACATCCACGCAGCAGATATATACAACTTGGCACATTAAAAACTGGTTTTCTTATAAGAACATCTAAAACAGGACTGTATATGCATATGTACGTCTGAAGGACAAAAAGCAAAGCCATCTCAGGGGCAGCGAACGCCCACCGCTCCCTCCCCTTGCCAGGACGGGCGGGCCGGCGGCGGGGCCGCGCGGGCCGGCTGCAGCCCCGCTGCGCGCTGGCAGTCGGCGCTGCGTGCGCGCAGAGCTCAGCGCCGGCGCCGCCACTTCGGGATTCGTTCCCTGCGTCAGGGCAGAGAGAGGGGGCGGTGCGAGAGACGCGCTCCTGGGTTAGGAGACGGACATTTTAAGCTGTACAACCAGAACACAAGAATAGTGTTAGCAGTTGATATATTCTACAGTTCACAACAAATACTCGCTCTGAATACTGCTTGACGGTTCATGTAGTGAAGGTTTCCTTTTTTTTTTTTTCCTTTTTCTTTTAACAGATTTTAATTTGCACAACACACTAGACACACGAGAACCACAGCTTATCAAAAAAACCAACAGCAATGGTGTTGTCAGGATTTGACTTGCTTTATAAAATTTCTCTGCAGAAAAAAGTGAAAAAAAAATCACAGCCCTCCCCTCCCCCTGCACGACCCAGAACAAGTGCCAACCAACCACCTCCTGCTCTCCTCCAACGTGACTCTGGAAACTGCTCCTCGTCACAGACCAAAGGTCCATGTGTGCACGGGCCGTTCCACGGTGAACCTTTTGCACATTGAGGTACGTTTCTCTCTTCTTGGAACTTGTGCAAATCAGAGGCCGCGACTTCAGGGCAGCCTTTACTTTTAAGCCACTGGGCCTTCACCCTCCCATCTGGATTTCATTCACTGCTATGGGCAATGGTGGTGCCGGCAGTATCTCGTACAATCACAGGTTAATTGGCGAACACGGGGAATATCTCATCAGAGTAAGTCAGTCCTCATCCTTCTTACCTCCCCATCTTTTTCTTTTTTCTTCCGCTGAGTGGGAATATCAAGCAAAAATAAATTAAATTTGACCATCCTGGACAAGAACCACGAGGTTTTTCTCAGTACCTAACATCAATACAAGGCACGCCCAACAACACACACACCATAAGAGCACTGCAGAGCAGGGCAGGGCAACCTGCCAACCCAGACATCTAAGTGCTAACTGTTTGTATATTTGTCAGTTTTCTGCTGCCCCTCTTTTCCTTGGCTGGTGCACAGGAAGTTGGGCTCCTGCCCTCAGTCCTCAGCAGACCTTGTAGCAGACTCCAGACCACAGCTTCCTCTCGTGGCATCACTTTCTGAAGCTGCTGTCCAGGATGGTGAGAGTGCGTCTCCTCAGTTTTCTTCCTGATCCTTCCTCCAGCAAGTACGTGACGTCAATAGCTGCAACAGACCACAGGCGATTGGTAAAGATGGTGACACCAGCAACAGTTTTACCATTTCCCTATTCATGGTTCTTTCCAGGATGATTCCATCCACAGTGATATTCAAGACTCCACTGGACAAGGTCCTGAGCAACCTGATTTGTTTGACGTTAGCCTTGCTTAGACTGAAAGGAAGATGTTTAGACAGATGACCCCCAAAGACCCTTCTGACTCAAATTATTCCATGAGTCTATGGTTGTTTTGCATTAGCTCCCGGAATATGAAAAAGAAGGGTGAACTACCAGTCTGAACGCAGCTCATCCTAGACTTTAATTCTATCAGTTATCTCAGCTGCCTCTAGATCATGTCAGGAAGATTGTTGTAGCATGACAAACCAGTCTGTGGGAAGCATATACCAGCAGAGTTTTTGTGGTTACTTAAAATATTATACAAAACAGCGTCAGTAGTAAGTAATTCCATTTGGATTCAGAAAATTGCTACTGTTGCAAAAGAAAGCATTATTAATAATTAGTTTTCTTTGCAGTAATGTCTATTAGCAATATATTCAGACAAAAGCATTTATCAACATGGTCTGCAGTGAGCTAAAAAAAAAAAACAGAAAAAAACTGTAGAAGAAATGTGTTGTGTAACTATAGAATAAAATCTCACCATTTTTCCCTGGGATTTTCTCTAAGAGGTTTAGTAGGATTTGATTAAGTCTCTCTCTCTGAATGTGACGCCTTTCTTCTGGAGTGCACAGCTGCCTTGTGTCAGAATTGCCTTCTTCCACTTTTTTGTCAGTTTCAGAGGTCTCACTAGAGACTGCCTCCTTTTCTGGCTCCTCTAGGCTAGGCACCTCGCTGGAAGTTTGCTCCTGGTTTCCCAGTACATCCTCAATAAGTGGAAGAGAATCTTCTTCTTGGTTTAAGTCTTTGATCTGTGGTTTTGCACGATCTGTTTTCCAGGATGATCTAGCAGGAAAAGAAGGGTTTAAATACCACATTTTTTCAGGCACTCCTGATTAGCATTTTTAAAGTCTCTAATGGAACCGAGAGAATGCATCGGCCCTGCCTGTTTCTACAACGCAAACATCACAGTCAGCGATAGATCCCCCTTCTGGCAGGAAGGCTCGATACTCCTGCGCTGGGCTCTGCCATCTCCCACGTTCAGCTGCTTCTGCTAACACTCAAAATGGCTTCTGCTCTGCTCCTTAAGCGTATTATTCAGGAACACCAGGGCTGGTTCTATATCCTACCCCTTCTCCCTCATTCCCTTTTCTCTCTTTGAAAGTTCAGAGGATTGTGTTAAATAATTCCCATTTACTATTTCCATAGCACTCGGGGAAAATGGGTAGGAAGAACACTGGATGCTTGGCAAACAAACAGGATTCCCTCACCTCTCAGCCAACAATGTGGGAGGTAAGACTCACCTGCCTCCATTTCTCTTGTAGTTGTCTGGTACATAGTGAGGCTATAACAACAATAAAGATTACGGTTAATACTGTATGCTGTGTGATTCTCTGAGACACATAAAATTACTTCAGAGTTGCAGAACTGCAGCCAAAAAGTGAATTTTAAGATTTCCTCCATTCGGGAATGGCTTACATGAAATTGCCATCTAGATTTCTGTCAGAAAACGCAATCTCCAAACTTCCACATCACTATTCACTCAACACCTGTTTGCCTTCAAACTGTATATTGTGTCTAGAGTCTATTTTTCTTTCCATGCTTTATTTCTAGCCAAATTGTCATCCAGTCTATGTATGCTTACGTGTCAGCTTCCTTAGGTTTACCATACTTCACGCATAAACAGAGCCAGGGGCTTCTAAAAAAAACGTCCAGCCTTCCAGTAAAAAGTAAAGAAGCTACGAGAAGGAACACTTACTGAGAAGTCTCTCTTGGGCGTGAGTTTCTTGGGGAAGTGGTCAAAGGCATAGGGCTTGGTGCAGACAGGGTAACGGTTCCGGTGGATCTTGTAGAAGAGATGAGCTGACTTATCAAGGCGGTAATCACAAATATAAACGTCCTGCTCCTTCACACCTTTTGGCCTCCCTGCAGGTTCAAAACAAAGCACACATGAAAAAAATATTGCTCAGATTCAAGAGAAGACGCACAGGACAGCAGAACAAGGACAAAGCACACAGTGTCAGAGAAGCAGCGGCAGGGGGCTGAGAAGCGGAATGGCAGGCATTGTTTCTTCCCTTGATTCACTGTCTTAAAACACTGGACACACTTCCAGTTCACTGTAAGAGGAAAACCTGTACATTCTAAACAAATAATTCCCAAACTTTTCAAAAACTATTTTCACTGCCACCACTTTCTCTTCCTCACCCACCACAATACCACCCTGCTGCTCTCCTCAGTCCTGGCCCTCGCACAGCAGAAATCACTGTCCCACTGCTATAGCAGTAGTGCCTGGAAACACTGGCCAATGCCCTTTTGCAGCAGTAACTATTTTAGCATACTTCCCAAATTTTATTTCTCACCCTCAGTTTCCTTACCTTTGCAGTAGGTGTATAGGTCAAGAACACAGCACGTTCCCACCACAGCCTCTAAGGGGATAATTTCATACAATGGCACCCGGAACAGCTCATTGTGATAAAACTTTCGAGAAGGGGAATGATGTGTTTCATGCGGACGGAAATAATGATGACCAAATGCAAACCGTTCCTCTCTGAAGATGTGTAGGTAAGAGAAAGAAAGAAACAGAAAAAAAAAGACTATTTCTGTAAGCCTGTGATATAAGTTTGCTTAATGCCCTCCACTTATTTTTGTATTATCTATCTTGCACTTTTGCAATGGCTGTGATGAAAGGAGAACTCAGATGAATATAACACTTTCAACTTTATCCCCTTCACTAAGTGGAAATATCCCTACTGTGATTTTTATGAACACAGCAGACTTACCGTGCTGCTATCGATAGGGCATAAGCATTTAATCACGTTACAGTGGCTTAGCAAGTCAGTGATCATTAGCTGAGCCAATGCAGCTGTCAGTGTGTATTCTCCGCCTGTTCCAACAGCGAGGGAAATACACCAGCCTGTATCTCTTATCCCTTGCTTACACCTCCAACTATATGTGCTTTTACTCCTTGGTTGTGGAGTACATGCAGAGACAAGTGGGAAATCATCGAGTCTTTGTAACTTAACCATGTTCAGTCCTGCGTTTTTAAGCTATGACAAGACTTCCACAAAACTACTGTGTTTTGACAGGTAGGTATATGGAATGCCCCAAATTCAAAAGATGCCTTGAACGTACTTCTCATTTTTCCAGAGCTTTTCAATGCGGAAAATATCAAGTTTCTCCCTGTTGATGTGGGACAGCAGCCGATAGGACTGCCGGACAGGGTGTCCATCTGGAGTTCTACGGCTGTCTCTCATCAGGTAAACACAATCACCTGGCAATAGGCACAAAACACACACCTGTAAAGAACTTCTCATCAGTTCAGCACACCAAAAATAGAGGAGTAAATGGTTTCATTAAAACTAACATGACAGAGCTACCTAATGTTGGATTGCAAAGAGCGACGCAAAACCAATGAAAGGCCAATAAAAGGAGGAAAGGTGACCCTCATCATTTTCACAAAAACTTTACTAGCTGAGATCTAAATGTAAGGTAATTAATGTTTCTACATCAACCAGTCTGTGTGAACTCAGGTTCCATACTATGTGTCACTCCCCTGATAGCAGAGTGCAGCTTTCTACTTCTAAAAAGATAAAACCATTTGAAACAAGGTGATGTCAGAACTCTGTGTACTCTGAGGGAACTGGCAGCCACCAGAGTACCCCCGTACCTTGGCGCAGCAGCAGATCATCCCGTAACAGGCATATGTAATAAACACAGCCAGGCTGGGCGTAATGGGGACAAGGAATCATGGGAACCTCCTGGAGGGAAGAAAAGAAAGGACATGTTAAGATGGCCACAATAATCAGTGCAGAAATGGGCCTGATGCCCTTTTGGAAATATACAGAAGTGGACAGAGAAGAATTGACACCTAACACTGGCCTTGCCAATGTAAATCAAATAGTTGCTTCAGTTTGTAACTGCAGTAATGAAGATTTTTTTTTACCCTGTTCACAGATCGAGGTTCGCACTGCTCACACAAGTAGTGTTCAACATCAGAATTCACACCCATACAGTCACAGTGCTGCCAGACCTAGAAAAATAGATGCATCCCAATTAGGAATTCCTGTGATATATTTTATTTACAAATTGCATTTTCTCAAAAATACTAAGGAAAGCATGAAAACAAGCTTTGCAAAGAAATTCAAGAGTTTCTGTGAACTGTTTCACAGTGTGTAAAAGGCAGACAAGATCTCTATGCAACTGTTTGCGTAGAAGCCTGTAACTGTTCAGCTTCTGCTTGGGTAAGGGCACGAGTTTCTGGCAGTTTCAGAAGGCGCTAGCTCCTCTACACAGAAACACAAATTGCATTTCCTTTTTGAAAACAGAATCTCTCAACCCTTCTGGAGAGAAAGCAAAGGTCTGAGGAGGTAATTTAGGCTATTAGCTATGTAGAAGCTGCTGGTAGGAGTTCCACTCGTTACAGTGAACAGAAAAAGACTTCCACTTTGTGTTCCCCAGCCTCACCATGCACTTTTCACACTGGATCATGAGTCCTTCATCTTTGTAAAGGCCACAAATGCAGCGGATCACATCCTCATCCTTCTCATGCCCATTTTCCTTCTCGCAGACAGACGTCTCGCTGCTGTCAGCTTCGCTTGCTGTTTCTCCCACTATTTCATCAATTTGGGCAGATGCCTCATGGCGAGCATTATAATATGCTTTCCGTAGCCGGCACACGTCACGACCAGTTGGAGACTTTCTGCCATAATATTTCTGAATTAAAAACAAAACAAAGGAAAAAAAAACCAACAAATTTGGTGTGTTTGTTTTTCCCTCCCAGGTTCCATGTTTTGGTGCATTCCTCCTGTTTGTAGGCACTCTTAAAGGGGCATCCACCAATGCGGTACACATGACTGTGCAACAGCCTTAAGACCAGAGAGTGCCTCACCTCTGCATTCCGGAAGACCTTCAGCATGTCCCCATCAAAAGCCTCCACAGTTTTATAATAGCCAGTCAAGATCTGTTTCTCAATGGTGGCAAGGTCCAATGGGTCAGAGATCTTTTCATAATAGTCTGCATTTCTAAAATGGGAACATATGCAGAATGTCATTTTCACCAGCATTTCAAATGTATGCAAATCCATTACAGCAAACCATGGGTTACTCTGAGAAGCAAGTACTTACTTTTTCTTTGGGGGTAGATTCAGGAGGGGAGCTGCAAGAGCCTGCCTGGAGGAATCTGTAACAGGAACACACAGCTTAGCAACACTTACTTCAGTAGAACTTGAAAAGTAACTAACGATATTCTATCTATTTTTTAAAAAATAAAAGGCTCTTCTACTATCAAGGAACTGAAATTAAGCTGGTGTCAAGAAGTCAGCTGCTGTACTCTGAACGCATGTATCAAAATGAAGGATAGCTTCCTTGCAGTTCAGTAATCATTTTGCCGAACTACTGAAAAATCACTCTAAAAGCACAGCAATATCTGCAGATTCTGGTGGCAGAGGAAAGGGTCGAGGATAATACTGGTAGCAGGAGAAAGGAAAAAAAATGAAAGGTTATTTAAAGTCCTGACATAAACTTTTGTTTAATAAGTCCATTGTTCTGGAGGCTGAAAAAGATTCCATGGAGATTTTTCAGGATTGTAAACTTCACCTTTATAGGAGATGATGCTATCACATATTTCCTTGAAGATTTGTGCCAGGCGGGCAGCACGAGCCACTTCAATATTCTCTTCAGCTGCAGCCAAGCGTCGTGTTCGCACAGAGCGCGAGGTCTGAAGGGCTGAAAACTGGGTCATGAAGACATCTGAAAGAGGGCAAAAAGGATTTAAAGATAACGAATTTAAATATCAAACTACAGTGTTTTTCTGATGCAGCAAGTCCATCACCAATTATCAAAATTAACATTTTTTCTAAGTTACAATGATAATAAAAGCTTATTGTCACAAGTAGGTTCTCACTGCTTATAGCTCATCCAAACGATTAAGATGGTCATCAAAGTATTTTATGTTGCTGGAGCAAACATAGTAGGTCATTAAATTCACTCAAAATGCTCACTTCTCAACTTCTCATGTACCTTACAGTGGGGAACAAATCCCGTGCTGCCACGGAGACTCCCTTCTTGGACATATCACATGGGTTCTCAAAGGAGAAGAGCAGCAACCTGAGGAGTTTGTGTTGGCCTTACCAGATTTGATGTTGCCATCATCCCGGCAGATTCCATTCCAGCGGCTGTATAACGACGCGGTGTGGATGTTATCACTGACGTGCTTCACTTCCTCTTGCTTTTGTCGAATCTTTTCCCAGTTTCGTACCAAAAATACATGGTGTTTTAACACAAAATTCCTACAGAAACAAAAAAGACATTCAGGAATCACCTTCTTACTCTATAAATAATACCTCAATGTGGCAAAAAAGACAGATATTCAGAGGTACACTTTTCATGTCCGTGGCAAGGAATCCCACCCTAACTTGTTAAAGAAAAACTGAGAACTTCTTACTCAGACTTTCTATAATGCCTTATCCTGTAGAAAATATCAGTTCAGCATTTGCACAACCCTCCACTTCTGAGGAAACAACACCACTGAAATCTTTCCTTACCTTTCTCTGTTAGACATGGGCTTCATCTGAAGCTGTGGTGTCAGTCTTGTTGGCGTGTTCACGCTCTCACTGGATTCCTCTGGCATGTGGCCCCTCTGGAAAACAGATCACTCTGATAGACAGGAAAAACTGTGCCCAGAACTCAGGAAACCAGTAAAAGGAGTTTCTTGAGACAGAAACTGTAGTACTTCTCTGAAGTTTAAAATACACGAGCACACATTTTTTTGTTATGATGTTACAAACTGATTTATTATAAACTTTTATCCATGAAAGAAGCTTTCTTTACTACTTACTCTCTTTTTCAGTTTGTGCTTTGACTTTCTCTTCTCTTTTGACCGTCCAGTCCTTCGGTGGCTGCTTCCAGGCTGGCTGCTTTTGCTGGGCAGCCCGTTTACTCGCTGACTTTTACCCCCTATTATTCCTCGACATTTGTCAAAACCACACTTGCAGAGTTGCTTGGGAAAAAAAAGAGTAATTGTTTTAAATAAAACTCAGAACACTTAGATTATCACTCAGTATTATAAAGAACCTGTTCTGTCAAATACAACAGAACAGGTTTTGTTAATCGTCCTTCAACTCTGCTGAACCGTTTGTCTTTGGTGAGCTTTCTCAAGGTCCTGCACTGTGCTCCTTACCTGTTTCTCAACATTAAATGAGTGAAAATTGTAGTCGTACGTCAATTCAGTACCAGCAGGCATGTCTTTAAGTGCATACAATCCAATCCGGTAAACACCATTAACAGACCTGCAGAGAAAACATAACAAAGTATTCCTAATAATTAATATTGTCCACATAACGGAAGTGCTGGAGATAGGAAACAACACTTCTGCCATGCTCAGGAGTATGTTTATTCTTCATTTCTTTTGTTCTCGTTTCTCTCTTTTACAACAAACTTTGAAAGCCAAACTGTATCAGCGCCCATGGTGGATCCACTTATCAGCTGCCAAGATCCAGGCCCTCACCATAAATCAAATATTTAATATTTTAAACTTAGTTACCATTTCTTAAAACTACTAGAATTACCTGAGAAACACAAGCTTCCCTGCTGTACTACTGCCGCAGCCGATCCCTATTACGACCATCTGCTATTTCACTGTATGTTACTCACTACAAATTTCTCAGAAGCACTTCCTGCTAGTCTGGCACTGAATTTCTTCTGATAATATTGTACTGATACGACACAGAGTGTGCTGAAATCAAGCCATTCCCATTCAAGACCTGAACTAACCAAAGAGATATGCCACGCGGGATAGCGTCACGCACAGCAATAAAAAGGGAGAGGAGGGCATTCAAGGAAGTCAGCAGTCCTCTGCTGGGGAACAGGCAGGGCAGCAGCCTGCCCGCTGGAAGTGGTGAGTGCCTTTGCATCACTGTTTTGTTTTCCTTCTGCCTTCTTTCACTTTTCCTTTGTTCACTAAACAATTTTATATCAGCTCACAAGTTTTCTTGCTTTTACTCTTCCTCTCCTCCTCCCCTGTTGCCTGGTGTTGTGAGGGGAAAGTGAGCAACCGGCTGCGTGGTGCATGGCTGCCTACCAGGACTGACCCATGACACCAGAAAGAAACATACATGCAGGTTATTTTATGGCATTTCCTAGGCTTTAAAATTGTTTAGACCAGATTCTCTTAGATGATCTGGTTATCTATACCTTAGCCACTGGCAACAGTCTCCCAGTAAACAGAATATATCTTTCTTACCATTTCTGCATCTCACAGTTAGGATTACAGCTGTGGTTGATAAAACGAGCCTCATTGCCCATACGGTAACTGTCTATCACCATTCCACTGTCTAAATTCAGGCAGTAATGATCACTGTGGTTATGGTACTGCTCAATCATCCGGTTCCTAGGAAGCAACAAAGGAAAGTTATTTGTGACTCTCCTTCTTGCTGCACAGCAAACAGGGAGCAACATAGTAATAGCACATTCAAGAATTCCGAGAGAGGGTTTTGAAGGAAAAGCAATTACAATTGTTTATATTTTATAGAATCGTACACCTATAGATGGAGTAAAACCATTATAATACCTATTTTTATAAGTCAAGGCCACTGACAGAGCTTGGATTAGAATTTAGAAATTTGCTCTTCTGGAATGCTCCCTTTTGGGTTCTGCAGATTATTTGTATACATTTCATGTTGATAACCTGTGTATGGAAGAGAAAATGCAAGTATACATTCTTTGGTGTGTATATGTATGCATGTGTATAACAGTTAGTTCCTCCCTTTCATTATCTGGGGTTGGACACAACTTCTGGAGTTATGTCCACGGATTACAGATACTTCTTTTTAGCAGGAGAGCAACAGTGACAGAAGTCGGTCATGTCAATGGTATCTCTGTATGAGATCCTCTTTGCCTTATGATAGGGCTCTAAGAATAGCAAGTATGTCTCTCCAATCCAAATCATCCTGTGATGTTATGTAGTTAACAAGACTGTGACTTCTTTCTTTCATTAGTTATTAACGCTCCCACTTGTTCTTTTGCCTTCATACCTCTCTGCAAGATCTCCCTTCTTTTGCTGTTCCATTCTGCTCCCTTGATTCTGCTTTACACGATTCAGATTCTGCACATTACTCGCACCAAATTTACATTCACTCATTGCATTTAGCATTTACAGAGCAAATGTGGCAGATGTTGCATTCCATATACTAATCAATCCTCTTTATTTGACTGAGAAAAAGCTAGTTGATCAAAAAAAGCTGAATTCTAAGCCTCCCTTCTGGTGGCAGTGACCAGAAAAGCATTCTTTTTTCCCTTATTCTTCCATTCACTTCTGTCTAAAGATTTCCTAACAATGACAACGGATGCTTAAGTCATTTACTGAGCTTTCCATGCTAAAGCAGCAAATAAATATTTCTACCTGAATTCTTGCTCACTAACAACTTCTCCCAGATATTCAATGATAAACTGTCCTGCTTTCAGGGGCTCTTTGGTACGAATGCCCCATCCTTTCTCCTCAGCTCGGAACCTTTCCAGACACTGCACCCATTCGTGCCTCTGGATCCGTTGGTTACAGCACTGTTCACCACAAGGGCAGGTGTTTGGAGAACACTCTGCAAAGATCATTCTAAAATAAAAAAAACAAAGAAGATTAAGGAAGGCAAACAGCACACTTTTAGATCTATCATACAACAAAGAACTTTCCTCTGTTCAGTGAAAATTATTTATTCAGTCTGCCCCCCGCTGATATTCAAAGAGCAAAGTGCAGCTTTTGTTGGGCTCTTCCTCTGAAGAAAGGATAGGGGAAGCATACATGCAGCGGAAAGGTATCCTGTTTGCTTGGTAACAACACCTTTTTAAACTTTGTAAATAGCTTTGCATTCAGCATGACTCTTTTCTTAAAATACTGTAAGTTTATGTGAAATAATACATACATTGAAATTCTCTTACCACAGTCAGTCAATCTGTTTCTCACCTGTTCAGACAGTCCTCCACGCAGCCCTTTCCACTGTCATCATCTGGTTTCTTACAATTGCAGGTAGTGGCTTCATAGCCAGAAAGAGGTTTGACATCCACATAGACATCTACAGAGGCAGGAAAAAAACAAGGAGGGGGAGAATTCTTTCCAGGTAAAAACTAGAACTATTTATCTACAACATTTTCATTCCAACTACACAAAGCAAAAAAAGAAGGTGGAAGTCTCTTCGGTAGGATTAAGAGCATAACAGAATTCTGGTTGCACATTATAGTAACAATAAGATTTTACTTACTGGAACGGATTTTTTTATAAAGTGGGACATCTGGCTTTTTATACAACTAGAAGAAAGAGAAAAAAAATTAATATATTGCATAACTGCATCTGTTATTGAAAAGAATCAGGGAAATGATGCCTTGTTCGTATGTAAAGGTTTTGTAATTGTGACATATATGTACAAGCTATACAAACATTGTATAAACAAGACTATTCTGTAATGGTTTTCATTATTCTAGGTACCTATGGAAAATGTCAAGGACATACATCATATGTATTTATTATTTATGTAATATTGAATAGGTAAGACAGGCAGATGTACATAGTCTTCAACACACTGCAAGAAACTGTCCCCAGCTGAAATGTCAGCAGCTATCATTACTTTAAGATTACAGTTCAGTGGTATTTTAAAGAGTAGCTGGAGCAACAGCCATCTGGGAATTCGTCTTGCTCATTTACATGCTTAAGTTACATGTCTCAGAGCACTTTCCTGCTGCACAGCTGGGGACAGATTTACCTTCCAGCACTAAATCCTGTGTTAAAACACTCGGTGGTAACTTCGCAGGGAAAAAAAAAAACAAACTATTTTTAGGTCTGCACATATTTAAAGCTCTTTAAAAAGAATGTGACTGTTAAACACTTTCTCTTCTTTCCTCAGTATGAAAATTTCAGCTTGCAAGTGAAAAATAAATTCCACTCTGCTGGGAGTGATCCAAGAAAAATAAGGCCTGAAATTTCTCAGTGCTGTTGGCAGTACATCTGAATTCTCCCGAGGCATGTCTAAAACAAGATCATTGCAGAAAGCAGGCACACTACCAAAATAAAAGTCTGCAGCAAAATTAATGACTTTTTTGGCAGAAACCTATAGGATTGCTGTTTTGCAAGAGATGGAATAATAGAAACTATTCACAACAAATACCTAAACAAATCCTTTTTCCCTCACCCAGTGGCAGCACTAAGAATACTCATCAATATACAGAATATATAAACACAGCTTTCATGCAAGAATCCTGCTATTTTCTTTCCAGGACTTCCAACCATAATCTTGGCAAACAGCAACTTTTTATCTTGTACCTGATTGTGTTTCCACTGCCAGAGGATGTCGTAAGGCAGCTGGAAGTCAATTCTCTTTTGTCTGAGATACTTTCCTGAAACAAAAAGGTTTATAAGTTGTACACACTCATATCCACATATCCCCAAGGGGCAAAAGGATTGCTCCTAGGCACACTGCCAAAATTTTGATAGGGCCTCTCAGCGTCTGAAAGTCAAAAAGGCAGAATAGCAGAATCTTCCGAGAACATTTTATTTATTAGTGACAAGCACAGGAAAGAGCCCTCCATCTTGCTGCCCTCTGCATTCTATGCTGTTCTGCAGTGAGCGTTACAGATAGGAGATGGGCCGTTGGGTCAGGTGACGGGGGAGCTGCATTCCGCTCTCATGGCTGAACTTTAAGGATGTCATTAAACTCTATCAGTTACAGTTAAACTCCTCAGAGCTGCAGCAGGAACCCTGCAGGCGCCCGTCCAGGAGAGGACACTGCATGTGAATTACAGAATCATTGACAAAACCCAAGACAGTCACACAGCACACTCATAACTTCTGTGCAGAAATCCCAAGCAAAGGAAACAGCTTCTCCTCAACTCCTCTATGTACACAAGCAAGATGATTTAGCAAAGAGATAAATACGCATACAAAAATTCTGCATGCATGATTCATACAAGGTGGCAAATCTCAACACTGTACTCAACCAAAGAAACCAAATCAGTTTTGAAAATGGTTTCCAAGCCTGCTTCTACAACCTGTACCAAGCGGATTCAGACTTGGCAGAGACATTCCTGACTGTTTCAGAATGACTTCAAGATGATCTACATTTCCAGTAATAATTTAAACTCTTTTTAGACAGCAGTTACTGCTTTCACTGTAGATTTTGTCTTTATTCTAAAAATTACTGCCACCCCAATCTCTTCTCAAAAGAGGGAAACCAACTCATTAAATGCTTTATTTACGTAGGACCTGAGGCTTGACACAACTGCTAGGCTACTTCCAGCTAAGATTAAAATCTTATCATTGTTGGAAAACTGTGGTAGTGAGAAGAGTGACTGTAGATGAGATGACAGGTCCATGTCTGGTTTTCCCAGGTTTCCTAAATCCTTCAGCAATAGTCCATGCTTTCATGTAAATTCACGTGCATGCCCTCAACACTGGGAAATAGAAATTGTGATTTTTTTCCTTACAACGTAGTCCCAAATTACTTTTTATTTTCAATGCTGTATTCATCCATATCAGGTTCCAGGAAAGAGCTAAATCTGCCGGGAATTTGCTTTCACTTCTATGACCTCACTGGGCGAAACAAAAGGTTCTTTCAAGTGCCCTGGCACTGTGCCCATGGTGCGCGCAACGTCCTTCCAGCCCTCCCCAGGCAGGCGCTGGTGCAGCTATCTGGCACAGCCCTAAGCCCTGTAACTCTGCTCTGCAGTTAAACTGCTCTCCCGCTACCCAATACAGAGCAATTAAAGCAGGCTTATCTTTATGGCAGAAGCTTGTTTGTGTCTGCTAGTACAAACAAACTTGAGGTCACGGCCTTGTGAAGAGAAAAGAGAACAGGATCACTGCACTGCAAACTGAACCTGAGCATCCCAACAGATGGCTCAGTCGTGCAATAGAGTTATATGACCTAATTCAAAAAAGAATTGAGAAAAGTCATGTTCTTGTGAATTTGAATTAACACCTTCAGCTCTGAAACCTGTTTCTTAAATGTCTATGCTTACTGATTCACACAGATTTCTCTGTGTCCTGGGAGTCAGTGAGTTCTAAATCCTCACACCACCCTTAGGTCATGGTTTCTTTACGCGGAGTGCAAAGACAAGACCTACACCTCATTTCCGTCCTCCATCTCACTTCGATCGTACTTGAGATACCAAAATGGAGATAAACCAGAAATTTAAATATTGTTTGTTTATATCTCTGTTTTTCGTTCTTCCTCACTTTTATCCGTACTTAAAGATAGACACCATTAAGCGCATGGGTGCACGGGGGGAATTTATCATTGCTTGCTTAGCACTGAGATTTAAGAAATGGTACTAATCAACTCTGGCTATCTCACTGCAATAGCAGTTTGAGAAGGAGACCATTGCACTGCATTTAAGCTAAAGCATTACAGCAGTTAAAGCACACTTAGAACTAGACTGTTATTTTCTGATGGAAAATAAAAAACGAGAACAAGGGACAAACAGCACAGAAGAAGCCTCTTGAGTCAAACTCTTCTGAAAAACACAGAAAAATGAGTGTGACCTCTGATGAAGTTCAGATGCTGAAAGATACGATTAACTTGACAATGTGACAAAACGGAAGGGAGAGAGACAGAAAGTCTACGAAGTCCTAACAGAGCACTTCAATATCACTCAAGCGTGATACTTATTTCTCAACAATTAAAACATGCAAAGTACCCACCGACATGAATTGGGGCTGGGAACAATCCATGCTCATGCTCTCCAGGAGTGTACTCCAGCTTTTCTTTCTTTAACTGTATGAGGCGGCTCTTCGGACTGCGGACAACAGATGAAAGCAACAACAAAAGAAAACAGAATGAGGAACATTCGCAAAATGTACATTATCTGTTTCAATTATGTAAATGTCTATAACATCAGACAAGAGAACAATAATAGGAATGGGCAAAACAAAAAAAAATTCCAAGTAGCCTGCCAAAGAGACTTATCGTATCCATTTCTGAACTGGTGATTTTTTTTCCCATAACTTCTGTTGAGGCAACGCCTAATGAGACATCACCAGCACTAAATTCCTAGCATGTGACAGGTTACTAGTAACTAAGATTACAAGAACAAACTCAACAAATCTTATCTGATGCTGTTTGTTCAGGTATTTGATGTGTTCTACGTGTTTAGTGCCTACTTTCCTCACTTGCTGAGAGCAAACATTCAGGTCCTATTCCTTCAGCATGGTGTCCAACAATAAAAGCAGGAAAAGAACAGAAATCAAAGTTAAAAAGGCAACAGGATGGCCCCTTACAGAAGGTAAGAAAGGACTATGAAGTTGGAGCAGCTGTGTGGGTCAGGGAGACGTCCAACGACGCAGCACAGTACCCTGTCCCTATACACATCTCCTTTTGGCTACTGACAACGAAAGCACAGAAAGAAAAAACTGATGTGGTTATATTTAGCACCACAGCTCTGCAACACTCAGAAGAGACTTTAAAATTGTAAATACACCAAAGATAAAAGTGTTATTAAAGCCTATTAACGTTTAGTAAGTTTTTTAAAGGATTCATTTTAATAACTGGACATACAACTGAAAGCTGACTAAAAGTGTGATCTTGTTCAACTAACAAATGGACAACGCAATTTAAACACAAGTTTGCATACAGATATCAACATAAAATGATTACTCAGGGTTAGAAACAGAACTGATGGGTGGCAGTAACTTGTGGTACACACTCCTCTAATCCTATCTGGATTTCTGATATTTATTCTACAACTATAACAAGTTAATTACATTTTAGACAGTTAGACTGTTTTTAATATTATGACCTTCTGCTTACTGATGACAGGCATTCGTTTCATTTGCTCTGGCAAACAGACAGCTCCTTCGCCCACCAGGAAAAAATTTTAATCTAGAGGATAAAAAAAGAACTCGCATCTTCTGTCCTTCCAAGTTGTGCTGCACTGAACCACTCAGACTTGCAAGGAAAGTTACTGTGCAGTAACTACTTACAAGACCCGGAAAACAAGTTCTTATCAGAGGAAATGGAAGAGCATTTTGAAAGGGTAAAGAGCAAACCTTCATTTCCAAGAGGCAAGCAAATCCTTAAACTCAAAGCAAAGAAAAAAGGAAAAACATTCAATAGGAAGGGATCACTTAACTCCAGTCAAAAGCACATCCTTTAACTCCTGCATATTCAGTGTAAAGAAAACCACTAGAAATGTAAGTTATGGTAAATAAACTGCAAGGAGGAAAGCAATATGGAAAGGAGACAGGAAAGCAATTAGCTAAAAACACTAAGTGCAACACAAATGTCTTTAGGCATTGCAGAACCACCCTAGGCCTAGGTTTTAGACCCTGTAACAAAGAACACTGGGAAAGAACCTGTTCTGCTTTCCTTCCTAACACAGCAATGAAAAACTTCACTGGGAGGAAATTCAGCTGACTGATTTCTGTAGGTTTGCTTCTAAAACATTCAGTGTGATTCACTCTGCAGCTCCACAGAGACTAACACGAGCAAAATGGAAGCGCTGATAGGAGCAAATGGGTGCACACCCCACATTCCAGCTGCATCAAACCACATTGTCTGTGTAACCACACTGCATCAGCTGCGGATACCTAACGACGGGCGAGAGGCGATTCTGTGCTGACCACCCCCCACTGGAAGCTCTGTAGACAACACTCCTGGAATGAGGACTCCTATTTCTTACTGCTGATAAAAATTATACATAACATGAAAAACCTTGCCAGCTATTTCATTTAAAAATACACAATATTTTTATTAATTACTAATTTATTATTTAATTTCTTTGGTGAAGTAGACTTTGTACTCCTCTAGGAAAGCCACTGCTGGGTAAACAGACAATGGCTCCTGAACACAATCTTCCTTTGTTCTCAAACCTGCAGTCTGGTGCAACCACACACTGAACTTCCCTTCAGCAAAAGATCTGTGTAATTCTGCAGTGGGTGTAGAGGATTCAGGAAAATTCCTGTGGATGGGAATGTTGTACCAGATAACGTGGTCACAAAACGACATTTGGAAGTTGAGGTAAAACTGAAGCTGACTTCAGAAATCACTCCTTTTGTTCCTAGTTTATTTGCCTGAACACCTCAAGCTCTGCCAGCACTTTTACTGCCACCATTACAATCGTCGAACAAAGCCGTCTGACCGCCTTCAAGGTCGATACTCAGAATCACTTTCAAATTGCTGGAGGCCACTTTCTGACTGGGGTTACATTTTAAATCTGCGCTGGGTCAGATTCTGGTAATTATCGTGTACTATTTTTCACAGGCTTGAATTAAGTTGATGGTTTCATTTCAGCTACTTACTAGTCGCGTGTCTTTACCGCTCTAGTTGAAAGGAGACAGTTTCCACTGGATTATCAGACAGTCACTTTTCACTGGTATTACTTACTCTGTTGTTTTGTACACATCGGAGTAGAGCCCTGCCTTCTGGTACTTCTTCTTCGGGGGCCGAGGGGCTTTTTTCTCACGCTGGGGAGGAGAAGGCAAAGGCTGTTCGGTCTTTTCAGATTCCTGTGGTTTCCCAGGGGCATCATGTGAACTGGGTGGTTCAGCTGCTGTCTCAGAAAAACTGTAAGAAAAAGTAAAGATTATCTTACTATATTTCATACCATAAACATTACCTTATCATATTTCATTATTCCTTTTCACGGTCAGTAGCAAAAAACCCTCCAGGTTACTGAATTACTAGGTGTCTCAGCTATTTAAAAACGCAATCCAACGATCATGATAAAGTGGTGGTTAAGCATAGTCATAAAAAATGGAAGATCTTTTTAGACTAAAGTTATTACTCCTATTGTTTAGCCTTTGGAGCCTCAGTTAAGTAATTCAGAAGGTGGCTTATGCTATTTGCTTTTGTACTCTAAAAATAGCATGCGGTCAACCTTTTCTTAGCTTTAAGGAGAGCCATACAACACATTTTGTGAACATGCAGTTCCAGCAATATTCTGCAAATTTGAATGCCTATATTTCAGTATTCACTTGTGAAACACAAACAGACTATTATTTTTTACAACTATTCTGAAAACTCAGGAAGGAACAGGTCTGGAAGAGCTTGATCTGTTTGTTATAGAGATTTCTGGTGTGTTTCTTTACCAGCCAGTGACTGCACTCTTCAAACAGGTGCATACCATAACTCCTACTTGCTGCTTTGGTATTACTCTTTTGCTGCGTATCACTTGATCTCACCTGACATTTTGTGTTGCTTGCAATTGTTTGTCATGCATATAACTAACACACTTAAGATTCCCACAGTGCACGTAGTTCTTATAGTTCCTTATTCAGCACATGATGTAGGAACAATCTTCGCTAAAGAACCTCATTAGCAATCCTGTTAAAATTCATTAAGTGTATTCTTCATCAAGAAGATTACAAAAAGTGTTTCACTAAGACACATGCATAAAAACAACAGCGATTTCATCTCATTTTGGGGTGTGATGTTCAGTAGCTTAGAAAGACCCTAAGCATTCTTAAAACCAACAGCGAACTCCATAGTGAAAACAAATGTAATGAGCAGAGCTTTTAAGAGCAGGATTTTCTGATGGGCTGAAATGTTATAAACATAGTCATTGACAGAAATGAAGGTACATTACTTCTTATTGCTCTCCTGTTCATCTTCTGGCAGAGATTTTTGTCGTTTCCTGGCCTGTTCCTCTGCAAGCCACCTCTTTCTCTTCCAGCCTTTTCCGTGATCTCCATTCAAGTTCACACTCTGCACTACAGCTTCAATTACATCTGTGATGGTATCAGGTCCAAGGTGTAGAGGACTGCTGCTTTCTTCCCTTTTATCTAACTCCTGACTGACCAGCCGAGCTGCCTGGAAAGCTTGCATTGAGACGACAGCCTGCATCGGGTATTTCCGGGGCCTGCCTGGCCTGCGCTTCACAAAATTATTCCCTGTCCGTGACTGCCTTTGCAGCTTTTTGGCTTTCAGGATTTTATTGACATGGTCAAGATTTTTTTTTGTTGCCAAGATCTTGTTATAATTGCACATTTTTCTAGCTTGTCGCTGCATAGCTTCAACCACACTTCTCTTGAGATGATGCGGGGAATAGCTGTTTGGTAATCTGTCTGACAGAAGTGAGATACTATCGCTGCAGGAGCTGCTTGGAATTGCTGGAGCTACAAGGCCATCCTGTTTTCCCAGACCTCTCTCCCTGTTGTGGTTTCGAGCAGGACTAGCTGATGGTGGAACAGATACATTTGCAATGACTGCTTCTATGGTTTTGTCCAAAGTAGCCTGGCCTTCATGTTGTGCCATGCGCTGCAGCAAGCTGTCCACTGAATCATCAACAGCAGTTGCCAGCCTTGTCCCCCGTGCAGGTGCTCCTATCACTGGAAGACAAACACATATATATTGACGGAAACACATCTGAGATACAGTCACAGTTTGAATTAAAATGCAACACCCCACAATAAGAAAATTGATTGCAATAAAGGCAGGCCTGGGTAAAGGTAAGCCAAAGTACCTGGACAAAGAGAAAGGCTAATTTACACAGAAAATAAAATGAGATCTCACTTTTAAATCTAATTAAACTAGTGCATCTTAGGCTGTAGACCCAGAAGCATGTACTAGTGTAACTGTTAAAGGGAAGACAACAAAACATTTTTGTAAAACTGTTTCTATCTTTTGGCGAGGAGAACACCATGCGTTAGCTGACAAAGGTACAGCGCAGACAGTTTACAATAAGTATTTTCTAGTCCAAGTGTGCACCAGTCCAAGTCCGTTACTGTGGAGAAATGCATTCCTCATCAATTTTCCAAAGTAATGAATTTGCAAGTGCAAATGAAAACATTATTCTGAGAGTGCAAACAATTTAAAAGAGGAATAATCAGCATATCAACTCCTAAAAATCTTTCTATGAATAACTTCCTTCCTACAGGACTCAAAAAAGAAACAGCAGCACGCTCATGCAGTCGCTGCTGTAAGCATTGGCCGTAGCTACTTGATAAACCTAGCAGCCGGAGCAACTCCGAGTCCTGGAAGGATTTACATTTTCAGCTTTCAATCTGAGATGGAATGGTGAAGACAAATTTCCCTGTTTTCTCAGGGTCTTTCAACACACACTGGGATGGAGCTGAAGGTTCCTCACAGAAGCTCCATCTGCTGAGCGCAGGGAGCTCTGTGAGCAGCTGTACCACCCATGATAACTGAACAATACAACACATTTGGACACATGGCCCAGTGGCTGTCCTTGAACCAGTGCTGCTGTTGGGAAAATGATCCAAAAGGATCAGACATCTGAACTCTGATCCCCAGACAGCTGCAGCACTGGTCATGTACTCCTGCTCGGCAGGGAGACAGCTCGCTATGACAAATGCACTGAAATCCCACATGCATTCCAGATCTGCAGAAGGTGTAACAAAGACCACTCTCTTCCAGCAGCAGCATCAGTTCGATGTCTTTGAAGTTGATAAACTCACGACTCAGTTTTGTTCTTTGCTCTCCTGCCCAAGAAATGCCTGAACTTCTGACACCTGCCTATGCACAGGCTTACACTGCTTGCAGCTGTACCTTTAAAATGAGCAAATGAAAGAAAGTTAACAAGACACAAAGAGAGAAGACTTCAGTCTGGATGGTTTTCTTCAGCACATGTTGAAGAAAGCTTCTGCGGTAAACCTCTGTTTCAAGGGAGGAGGAAATAACAGTTTTGCCACATTCTTTACATATGGAAACTGTAACAAGTACACATCCTTAGGATGTTTGCTACAAATTTGCAATCAACTTCAGTGCTGAAGAATGTTTGAATTCTAACAGGTGGTTTTTCTACATCTGGGATTCTCTATAGTGTTGGTCAATGCTAAGGACTTTTTGTGTCTGATAGGAGGTGATCTCACATCGTATTTTCCTCAGTGGTGGTGGGACTGCAAGCAGGGTCTCACTGCTGCTAAAACCTGTTTGAATGATTCTGCTGATTGTGCAAAAAATGCTTCCTGCTTCATCTTCTTGGCCCAATAAGCACCCCCAAGAGGGATTTATTCACCTAATTCATTAACTGTAGTGTCACAGGTATTGCTAGCAATTAAAGATTCAAGCTTCATTAAGAGTAACATGGTGAGGAACCAAATGCAATTCCACCACAGCAATGCTGCTGCTTTTCTATCTGCCAGCTCAATTTCCCCTATTCTACAACCCAATTTGAACTAAACTGTAAGTGGAAAATCTCAGCATCTCCATGAAATACTGCTGCCTGTAGCAGTACAGTTCTCATAGCAACGCTGTCTGAGCTGCCTGTAGCAGTACAGGTCTCAGTATTGCAGTGGTCCCAAAAACGAGATGAGCAAATATTACTTGCCTGTAGAAGATGTGCTCTCAGATGTTGATCTCTTTCTGGAAGGGCTGCAATTTGTGCTCTCCGACTGCCTCTGGGAAGGTTTGTCCTGTGTTGGCAGAGTGCCTGAAAAGCAGATCAGGGAAGACAAAAGCACAAAAAAAATCACTTCAGTCTGGCAGTGCCAATAAAACACACTGTAGATGCTGAATACTCAGACTAAGATTACACTTTTTTAGCATTAAGAACACTTGCTTGCTATGATGCCAGTACATGCAGGAAGATGGAATGGAACCACCATGACAATTTCTCATGGGCCGATGGCATACACAGGACAGTAAAACAATCCATGAGGAAGATCCACTTTGTGTCTGGGCAATAGCTTTTAAGTAAAAAACCAACACCAAAGCAAACAAAAAACCCCGACATATCCCTCCTTTCAAATGAACTCCCCCCATTTCAATTTCTGATTTTCCCAGAACAGATGAGATTGGAAAGGACTTCTGGAGATGCCATAGTCGCCCTGCACAAACCAGGAACATCACAGTTGGGCAGGTTTCCAGCATGTCCACGAAGACTCCAACACCTGAACCAGAGTTCAGTCCCCCTTAGAGCATTTTTTCCCTTCTGTATGACGATAATTTTCTGTCTTTGACTCTTTACTCCCTGCCACCAGGTCTCTGCACACATTGGTAAGATCTCCCCTCCACAGGAGGAACAAACTCCAGCTCTCAGCCTCTGCACGATGGCATTTCCCAGCCCTCAGTCCCCGCGGCAGCTGCTCGCTGGGCTCCCTGCACTGTGTCCGTGCCTGTCCTGCACCGAGGAGCCCACAACTTATATAATGGCTATTCTTAGCTAGCGGTGTAACATCTGAGAAACGTTCAATCGAGAGATGAAGTAAACGACACCACTGCTCCAAACATTCTAACTTTCTGACAAGGCAGAAGAACCAGATTTAACTTCTCATTAACTCTTCTCAGCAAAAGCACAGCTAGGCTGTCCCGAGTTGCAGCCAAGCAGCTCCTGGCGCGGGCCCTGATCCCCTGCACAGCATCTCAGCACGGAGCTGTGGGGCTGAGGGGGCTCTGCAGGGTCTGTTCCTGCAGTGCGGGCAGGAAGGAGGCTGCAGCGGAGCTCTGCAGGGACACCACGTGCAGCTGCTTAATATTAGAAAGAACAATTGTTTTCTTATCCCCAAATCAATTTTTCTAGTAAGGAACTACAAGAGATATTGATTTCATACTGTGTAGATTAAAACCAATGCCCTGAGACCTCAGGAAAAAGAAAAGAGAAGAAGAGAGGAAAAAAGGGTAACTGCTATAAGCATGAAGAGCTTATCATAAGTTTTAACAGGGAAAAAGACAAGCGAGAGGAATTTAGAGCTGCTTCACTGCAGAGCAGTTTGTCACCAGGCAGATGACCACGCAGAGGACTCCCTCCTCTCACAGATGCGCTGCTCTCCCCCCTCACGCACCCGACCTCAGCCGGCGGGCGGCCCTTCGGCCCCCGCGAAGCCCCGGCCGCACCGCCAGCCCCGGGCTGCGCAGGCCGAGCTCCGCGGCCACGCGGGCGCTAGGCCCGGCCTTGCCAGCAGGGGGCGCCGTTGTCCGCGGCTGAGTCCTCTTCGCGCAGCGCGCATCGCCCCGCACAGAACGGGGCCGGGCGGCACCCAGCGCACCGCACCTCGGCCCTCACAGAACACGAAGGATCTCTTACCACCTCAGTTCAGCTCTGACAGCTGAGGAACAAGGGTCTGCTAACAGAGGTTCACAGCACAGCAAAGCAGCCCGCAATACTCGTGTCTCAGCACCCGAAGTTCACATTTAAAAGAGAAATCCATGCTTTGCCAGGACCCAACTTGAACAGGCTCTGTGCGCACCTCTGTGCATGATGCCAACACAGAGCATGAGGTGTCAGCAGTGCCAGGGCAGCGCCAGATCTGCTGTGGAGCCATTGAAAGACAAAGTGTGACAGCCATGTGACCTTTCTGCTGCCCATGGACTGTGTGGAACAACGCGTCTCCAGCATGGAAACGTCTCTCTGAGCTCCATCTCCTGCAAAGTACCACCACCCAGCCCTGGTCACCAACACACCCATTTCAGTCACAGTTCTGATCCAAGCAAGCTGGTTATCCAGCATCACAGAATCAGCCAGGGAAGTCAGGTTTGTGTTCAAAACTCTACGGGAAGGAAGGACATTTTCCATGTGAGGTATTTTTGAAATAAATTATGATGAATATCCCCTATGGATGACACAGGACAAGTTTAGAAAGCATTCCCTGAAGCTGGTCACTCGCTCTGATAGCTCTCATTCAGCACTCCCTCCACTACGCACCTTAACCGCTTCTGGTTCAATAAGTAAAAAATCTTTGATGCACCGCATTTTTCCTCCATCCATGCTATTTTCTGAAGTACACAAAAATAACACCTAAGTCTTGGATGGTAATAGCTTCAGAATCACAACTCAGCAGTACTGATGAAACACAAAACCAACAGTGCAACTTGCCATTGATCTAAAGGAAAAAAAAAAGCATGGGGCTTTTTCTAGATGCAGTCTGGAGTTCTCTGATGCACTGCATGCAGATGCTGGGGGCATTAGGAGCTCCTTGTGAATGAGAGGAATACTGAGCTGGAAGCTGGTCTCACAACAAAAACAGCTGGTTCCAGTTGCTGGAAATACGCTTACTGAAAGTGATACGCTGCATCTGATGAACCAATTAAACACACTCTAAGAGGGAGAGTGATTCAGAGCCCTCACTAGCAGGTTTCAGCTTAAAACATCTCTGCTTTTTCCTTTAATTAGGCTGTTCCTCATAAAAACCCAAGTCAGATCATTCACTGTAATGGAATTCCTCAGGAAATTCCCAGAACTGCACACGCTACCACAACCAATTCTTCACTCCTCTGAGCCAATTTAACCCTTCGGTGACTTAGCACTCGGAATTTTTCTTTCCATCAAGACAGGAAAGACACTATTACAGCTTTATTGCTTTCTCCTGACACCTCCCTCCCATGTTGTCTTAATAATTAGAGACGTAAAAATACTAAAATGTTGTGTTTCTCTATTAACATTGTATGCAGATGTACCTTACTTTCTTCATACCAAAGCATAATACAAATGCAGGGGAGGTGGTAGGAGGCATCAGAAGGGAAGCCTCACAAGAAAAGGAGGAAGATGAAAGTAAGGAAGATGAGGAGGTAGTATTCCTAACTGACAGTCAGCTGCTTCCTCAGCTCTAGGTCTGTGAAATATTAGCCACAAGTGATTTTGGGCAAATGATTTAATTTACAAGGGCGAGAATCAGAGTAAGGGAGGAAAAACTATCAGGATTCCTTTATACAACAGAAGTAAACAAGTAAGAGCACAAGCCATATTTTTGTTTTTTGAACATTGTTTTTGTTATGTGATCTTACTAAAACGTCCACGGCAATTAAGATAGAAGTGGGTAAAACTGAAAATTATTCCAACTGACATCTGTAATAACAAAGTACAGCGTGAACCAACAACACAAAAACCATAGGGAAACTGATGTATAACATAGTTTGTCTTAATCCTAAACTTTAGACTACACATTCTTTTCATAATATTGTGTAAATGACAAAGTTCACAGTTTCAGACTGGAGGTCTTTCTTGAACAGCAATCCTTTGCTAGCATCACTGCAATTTTTTGGGAATACAGACTCAGCTAGTTCTGCTTCAGTTTTGTCTGAGCTATGGAAGATGAGCTTCCCAACTATGAGTAAAGCAGTCATTACAAAGCTTGGTCTTGGGCATTCCCAGAATCATTTAGCAGCTGTTTGGAGGAACTGCTAAAGGCCTCAAGACAGGGATCAAAACTCCACTACAGTGAAGATTATCAAAATACCTACAATGGAGTCAACTAAAGAAATATGAAACATTTTCTTTAACTGAGAAGTTATTCACAATAGTAGCACTAATAGTCTAAAAGCAGTCAATCAAACTTATATAAGTAGATGTAGAAAAATGACTTTTACAGTATCAAAAATCATCAGAAATTTTAACTCAATTTTTCCAGAAATTGTAAGGGAAAATAAAAGACCTTTTCACAAGAAAGCATCCCTAGCAAAACTTTATAGACTTCAATAACAAAGCAAAACAAATCCGGTGGGAAGAGGTAATTATGCAACCCCATAAACAGAAGACAACATCTTTGTCTGTGCCAAAAGCTACGCAGAGCAGTGCTTTAACATAATAGAATTCTCAAGAGCAAAAGCAACAGTAGTTCTGAAATTCAACACGCAAAAACTGCTACAAAGCCAAAGCTATACTTGCCTGCCTTTTCTAGTGCAAGTCGGCTAGAACACAAAATAACAAGACTCATGAAATGATACAGTTAGAGCTCCCTTACCTGACAGCGGCTGCAGTGCCTTTTCAATGGAAGGCAGTGGCTCCTTTCTGAGAGGTCGACTTAGTGAGGTGTCTTGTGCACTGAAGAGTCCGGGGCTGTCAGTTAATTTTTTACGTCCATTGGTGCTGGTAGAGTTTGTGACTCTGCAGCTGCCTATTGCACTTGTGAAAAGATTTGTGTGTTCATCGTTGCTGGCTGGCTCAGAGCTGGGAGTAAATCCCCCCAGGGACAGACCTGGGGGATTTTCTGAGCAGTCTATCTGTAACGGCGTCTGCAATCCCAGTGCTAAGGAATTAGACTCCGAAGGCTCTCTCCGGACCCACTGTTCATCTCTGCTTAGCAAACCCTTTGAAGGTGACAGGTGTGGACAAGACATATGACATCTGTGTTTCTCCTTATGCTTGTATCTCTCACCAACAGCCTCCTTCCCAAATCTGTAGCGCTTCAAAGACTCCAGAACTGTTCTCGAAGAGCTATTAGCCGTGATGGTGTCCATGGAAACCTGCGGCTGCTCAGAAGTACGATGCTCTCTGTGTTTGTGGCGATGTCTGTGCTTGTGTTCGAGCATCCAGCCGTAAGCCATTTCGGGTGGAACGCTGGGGTACGTGCTCATTGACAGGAGTGGAGTCCTACTTGTTGTGAGGAAAGCCTCCTGGCGTAAAAGTTTATGCTTCTTCTTGTGATATTTGGTGGGATTGAGAAGCAAATGGCCTGTATGCATGTAGGAGGGTGGTGGAAGGGGGGTAGTGAAAGAAGGAGAAGGTGGAGGAGGATAAAGAGTTGGAGGGTACCTTCCATAATAACCTAAGCCTATGGGAGCAGCTGCAAGGGGAGAGGGAGAATAAGGCATGCCGTAGGAGGGATAGAACCCAGTGCTGGAGAGAGGAAAGCTGAGACTATGCATGAAAGGCATTTCTGCCATAGCCTCCCGCATTTTCGGAGGCCTGCCTCTCTTCTTCTTTAAATCGGGTTTTCTAATGTAGTGCAATGGATCTAAAGGAAAAGTAGGATGAGTATAGAAACTATTGAAATTTATCCGAAAAATGGTAGGCAGTAAATCTCGGGGTATAAAGTGGTGACTTCTGTGGGTTATTCTAATTTCACTTAAACGACTTATTAATTCTTCTAATTCGGCCAGGAAATCTGGGTCCTGTCTACCTCGAAGCTGAGGATACTTCTTTTTCCTTTTTCGTTTCTGCCTCTTCATTTTGTCATAACTAAGGTAATCGTGACTTCGGCGCTTGCATTTGTGTTTATGTTTTTCTTTGAGATTACTTAAAACTGTGGAAGCTTCAGGTGTAATAAGGGAAACATGATCAAAGGAATGCCTTTTCTTCTTTTGCCCACAGAATTTCTCTGCTCGATCTGAAGTACTGTTGTTATCTGTTCCTATTCCACTGTCGCTGGGTATTGTCTCATCGCTGTGAGACTCGCTCACAGGGGAAGGAGTGGCTTCTTTCAGCGATGTCAGCTCACTCAAGTGAGAAGGAGAGTTTGGCAACAACGTGGGTGGAGATAATCTCCTCCTTCCCTTAGCAGCTTTCTTCATTGCGAGTGTCTGAACAACACTTCCTTGCCTGGAGTGTATGTGCAAGTACGGCACCGAGCTGGGCTCAATAAATCCCGCATCGCTGCTGACAGGGCTCTGTCCCCCACTCACTGCAGAAGACTGAGAGCAAACTGGGGAAGGAAGAATCTCTGAATTATTAGCTGCTGAAGGCAGCAAATGGGGAAGTACTTGGCCAAATGATGTCCCAGGAGTTTGTTGAGCAGATTTCTCAAGAACCGCCAAACTGGCGGAATTGCTAGTTAAAATACCATTCAGGACAGCTTTGGGTTTCCTTCCCCTCCTTTTTCCTATATAAATTGTTCCTTTCTTGCTGACATTTATTTGCTGGCCTAATTTTGAACCAAAAGTGGCAGCAAGAGTTGACACTGTGTTGTGGAGCTTAGATTGCACTTTCCCTTTGTTATTTGGTTCCACTGTACTAGACAGAATCTGATTCAAAAGTTTCTTTCGCTTCAAAGTTTTCATCTTATTTATTTTTCGAATAATTGTTTTCATTAACTGTCCATTATTTCTCTTGGCAACTTTTCTGTCTGAGTCTACTTCCAAATCAGTCATGCTACAAATATTAGGTTTTTGGACTTCTTCTGGCCCTCGGAGCTGGTCCTTCCTCTCAAAAAAGTCTCCACTTCGATGTTGATCGCTTTCAGACTCTATCTTGCTTGAGTTATCTGTTCCAACAAAAGGGGCCACAGAAAGAATAGGTGGCTTCATTTTAATTGACGACCTGATCTGCCTCTTAGGTCTTCCTCTCTTTTTAGGAAAAGCTTGTCCTGATAAACTCTGCTTTAGGGAAGGAATTTCTACTTCAGGCTGCAAAATTGGAGGTTCTTGCTCTTCTTTTGACTGCACTGAAAAGACTTTTGATGCCGGGATCTTTAGAGTTCTTTTAGGGGGACCTTCAAGCTCTGGCATCTCCTTCGATTTAGGTCTTCCTCTTTTGGGTTTATACATGTCAGGTAGGAAATCATCTGACATACACAAACTTGAGGGCTGTTTGTGAGTACTGTAGAACTTTTGAGTCTGCTTGTCAGTCTCAGTTAGCAGTGCAAGAGACTGCCCACTAGCCTCATTCAGTTTTGGCAACTGATGTTTAACAAATTCATGCTCCATGAATGAAGATGATCCTATGTTTTTTAAGAATTTGGCCTGCTCCAAATTACTGTTCGATAGTGCACTATATGAAATGTTTTTGAAAAGCTCTGACCTTTCTAGTTCTAGACCCTTTGGAGGTCGACAAGTGTTTCTTGACACCACTTTAGTCCATCGTGGCTTCCTTCCTTTTCTTTTCTTTAAAGGTTTTGATTGCTGACTAGTGCTCAGATTTTTTGCTCCTTGGCAGGATTTGTCTGATGCAGCTATTGCACCAATCTTTAGGAACTGCTTGCTACTAAACAAGCTTGTAAAACTAACTACTGAAGGGGTGACAGTAGCATGAATGCTTGTTTCAGCTGCCAAAATGGGTTTTTTCCCTATGGAGGGACTAGTTCTTGAAGTTTCTACGTAAGTAGCTTTTGAATCATTTAGGTCTTTATCAGCACTTTTAAAGTCGGTGCTCAGAGTATGGTTCAATGTTCTGTTTATATTTAGAAGTGTACTGTCAGGAGAAAACTGAGTTTTGCCAATCTGATCTGAAATACCTTCTAAGAGATCAGCCGTGGAACTTAAATGCAATGTGTTAGATGCTAACTGTGAAGATGCTGTTGAGAGGTTCCTGTTTAAGGTGGTAACAGACACTGTGGGTGAAGGTGATGGGAGATTTCCCTCTCCTACTGCACTAAACGGGGACTTGGCTGTGGATACGTCTGAAGCACCTCCTGTCCTGAAGTCTGGTGAAGTGCAATATACCGGAGGCTGTTTTTCATGCTTAGATGTTTCATAAATCCCTTTTTCACTGGTTGAGTAACCATCCTGTGGAACACAGATTCCTTCATTAAACATCTCCTTGCCTACATCAGCGATTTCTTTCCGAATTGAAAATTTTTCCAAGATACTGTCTTTACTCTGCCTCATAATTTGTTTCTCAAATGTTTTGCTGGCAGTATTTTCCTTCAGTAAATCTGTAGTATCATGGCTGTCAAGGCTACTAAGGTTTGAATTGCAAGGAAGCTTGAAGGGCTCTGTGGCAGTCATAAGAGAGTCCGCTTTCAGAGTTCCAGAGTCCTTGTTAACCAAACCCACTGGAGTGCTGACTCCTGTTGGCTTCTTTCCAGAGTCCTTGCTAACCAATCCCACCGGACTGCTAATGCCTAGTATCTTCCTCCCAGAGTCCTTGTTAACCGGTCCCACTGGGCTGCCAATTCCTGGTGTCTTCCTGCCGGAGTCTTTGTTAGTCAGAACTGTCATGTTGCTAGTCCCTGGTATCTTTCTCCCAGAATCCTTGCTAACCAATCCTGTAGGACTATTTATTCCCACCAATTTCTTCCCAGCATCCTTGTTAATCAATCCAGGTGGAGCGCTGATCCCCACTGGCTTCTTTACAGCCTCCTTATTAGTCAATCCAGTTGGAGTGTTGATAGCTGGAAATTTCCTCCCAACATCTTTGTTGATTAATCCAGCTGCAGAGCTGGTCACTGGCTGTTTCTTTCCAGAGTCCTTGTTAACTAACCCAGTTGGAGTGCTGATCCCTGCCGGCCTCTTTCCAGAGTCCTTGTTAACCAATCCTATTAGCGGGCCAATCCCTTGTGGCTTCTTCCCAGAGTCTTTGTTAACCAATATGGCTGCGCTACCAATCCCTAATGGCTTCTTCCCTGAGTCCTTGCTAACCAATCCAACAGCAATACCAGATCCTGGCAATTTCTTTACCAAATCTTTATTAACTATCCCACTTGCAGTTATTGTTCCTGGTAGCTTCTTTCCAGAGTCTTTAACCAAACTAGATGCAGTTCCGCTTCCGGGCTTCTTCTGCTTCGTTTTGGAAGACTTTGAAGGAGGACAAGTTGCAATAAGTTGAGCCAATTTCTCTGTTACAGTTGTTGCTCCATTAATTTGTGTTCTATCCTTTAAGTCAGAATTATGGCTACTGATAAGAGTCGGAGGAGATGACTTTATATAATCTGTCATTTCAGTGTGCAATGGGGAAACTTTCTTAGATAAAGAATTTGTTTCTACTTGTATACCTTCTTCCACATGTAATTCAACTGTTGTAACTTCTCCAGCTTTCTTGTATGACTTTGAAGGGTCCTACAAGTTAATAAAAAGAGAAATCCTTTAGGAATAGAGCATAAAACCCATTGCCTCAACAAATTGTTTTAGGAACCTGTCAATATTTTCGTTTGGTTTTGAAATGACACCCTTTATATATAGCTCCCAACACATCTTTGAAACACACAGATACATTTGCTCCAACCTGGGACTAAGAATGGAAGATTTCTATCCCTTATAAGATAATTACACATACACACCATTTGAAAACCTTACAGGACCTACTATCTCAAGCACTAAATAGAGGAAAGGGCGTTATAGTCATACCCATCCATCCCTCCCCAATAAAAATGAATAAGACAATTGCATACTACTTACTGTACATAATTACACTCAGCACTAGATGAATTATGTTTTTGAAAGTTCTATCTATGGTTGGCAAATATCTAATTATGCTGAAGTAAGATATATCTGGATTCCTTTGAAATAATTTGATAATCAGCAAACTTTGGTGCTGCTCATGAACGAAGCATTCCCTCAGCAAGCTATACCAGCACGATTTCAACAGAGAACTGCAAGGTGGATTCAGTCTGACATTACTTCCTAGAGATGGAAAGTAGCTGCTCGGGCAAAACGTGTTGCCTGAGCTGTCAGAGCCTCTGCAATGCATAAACAGGTACTCCACATGCTGAGCTACTGCTTTTCTGCAGGGTCAGAGCCAGAGGTACTGCTTCCTGGCACTCAGTGGAAGCTACTGAGTCAGCATGACCCACAACATGGCTCCAAATCTGGCATCCAATCACAGCAGCCAAGGCTCTTAGACATACTGTACACAGGGAGACTGTGAGTCCCAGAGATCTTCATTAAATAGTGTTAATCTTTCTGATCAGTCTTAATCACAGAATCACAGAGTTCCTTCTTGCAGTTCTGTGTTATTAAAAGCTTCTGTCAAAGACTGGGAGGTATTGCTAACACTAAGGAGTATCACACAGAAAGAACAAGATCGTTGTAAAGTGACAACAAAAATTAAACTTCAGTAGTGCAGAGCACTGAACTTCAGGAATATAACAAGGACATTTCTGCACAGAAGGCAACAATGGAAGAAGACATTTGAATATACTGCTCGTGTACTGAGGCAATCAAGCAACTCTCTCACCTTAAGCCAGCATCAGTACAACTCTACCAGAACCAGACACAGTGCTTGTACATACCAACTGTAAGTACTTTTAAGGCAGTTATCCAAAACCTAGCCAAAACAGGTCCCTCCATCTGCCCAAAATGAGCCTCGACCACTGCCTAGATCTTTACTGGGCTCACACTGAAATCCCTGATGTACCAGAAGTTAAATTTCACCTACGTTACCATCACTGCCATCACTGCCTGTGAGCCTAAATGCGTTTTCAGATAACAAACAAAGTTTCCTAAGAACAGTCACTGATCAAAGTTCTCTTGGGGAAGGGTGGTCATGAGCATCGGTACAGGCTGGATGTCTGCAAACCTGCTGCAGCAGTAGAACAAAACCCACCAGTCATATTGGCCACTGTTTTTTAGCTGTGGTGGAAAAAGAGACTGTGGTCTACGGAGAATAGTTTGGCACTTAGCCCAGCTTTTCTGTGGCAGCTGCAATCTTATGTAAATTCTGCCAGAGCATCACATTTCAGGAACTTCCCCGTTTACCCACCCTTGTACTCACCAAACTTACAGCTGGGGGTGGGAAGAGCCCCAAAATCCTAACACACTGCACAGAAAGGTGCCAGTCTTTCCTGAAATGACTTCTGCTGAGCAAACAATCACTGCATGACAGGGGAAGGAGTAATCTGAAGTCCAAAATATATTGCAGTGTTTTCAGCGGGTACAGCACTTCAAAGCTTTGTGGGGCCATGTTCACGTGCAGCTCTACAGATGGGTACCTAGTCCCATGCTTTCATTTTGTCCCTGGTGCTGGAACCTGGCCTTACATGAAGCTTATTCAGCATTTTATGACTTTGTGTAATAGTCTAAGACAAAACCTCATGTCCCAGATCCCGCAGAAAACATTCTTGAGCTACTCAAAAGAAAATGTAACAAAACATTTACTTAGCTTTGTTACTTTTTGCTCAAAATGTTTCATTTGGTGGCTGTGGTTTCATCAGCAGCCTTTCCTGCAGAGCTTCCCACGTAACCAAGGGCAATACACAGAACTAGAGTACTGTACTCAGCAGTTTTACAAAGAAGTAAGATGAAGCAAAAAGGCATGTTCCAGCTTGCTCCGAGGCTTTAGCTATTTTAGAATTACAGCAGCCTGTTACTATGTTACTACTGCTTCTCCCTTCCTATTTTCCAGAACTTCAGCAATGCAACCTTGCTATGCCACTGCATGTCTTTACCACATATCCACGGGGAAATCTTTCACACATCTCTTGTGCTACGACTAATGAAGCAAAGTTTGTATTTACCTGTAATGCTCACATTTACAGGGTTAGAAAAGATACGTCAGCCAAATAGCAATGCCTGTCTGTCACAGGACACATTGGTTTGAACAAAAGAAATCTAAGTTTCATATTCAGTGGCAAAAAACAAATTCAATATTGTTATTATTACAGTAACTTTTAATCTTGTTCCTCTCAATGCTTTGGAATTACAGCCACTTTTTTTTCCTGTTCTATACTTCTCTAGAAGCCTGTTAGCTTTGTTACCTTCGTGGTTCTGGAAGGAAAACTAAACAAACTTACCCACCACTCACCTTTGTGAGCGGAGACAAACTGTCTGTCAACATAGCTGAAGATACTGCCCAAGTTTTACAAGTCCTTTCAGCAGCAAGCTTCAGCATGGTCAAGAGATAGGAGTGCAAAGTATCTGCCTACTATTTTGACTTTTTTACACCAATATTCCAAGAGAAGGATTCCTACTACTTCTCTTTGTGTCTTGGCAGTTAACTAAGTACACTGCATGTGCTGAATTTCCACTCAAATTCTGAATTCCTCCTTCAGAAGTATGGACAGTTTGGTTTCACAGCTCAAAAAATAGTCACAGCTTGCTCTGAATCGGTCATGGAATTGCTTCTCCTCATCTGCTCTCCACAGAAAGGAAAGATTAAGGGACCAATTTCATTTTCTGAAGCATAATTTCCAGTACTAAAACTTGCTTTATTTCATTGCAGAACAACAAAAAAAATCCCTCTGGTATCATATTCATGATACCAGACATGCAGTAGTTTTAAACCATATTTGCCTTTTGTTTCTAGAAAAACAAATTTTATCTCTTGCTAGAAATCAGCAGGATGCTGTAAACCATCGTTTCTAACAATCAGGGAACAGAGTTAACTTACAAAACATCTCAGTACAATTTCTGAGAGAGAGTAGAGTATCTAAAGTGAATTATCATTAGTCAGGGATTTGAAGCTATTTCAAGCAAGGAGAATTTGAATTGTAGAGAGATCAGTGTTCTTCTACGCTACGCATTTAGGTAATTAACCACACATGCAGTATTTCAGAGACACACTACTTACTTGCTTTGAAGGACAGTGCTCATCCTTCTCATCTGTCATCTTCCCACTCTTTGGTGGCCTTCTTGGTTGCTTGATGCTGGTTTTTATAGCAGGCCGGCACACATAATTCTCAAGGTTCTTAGGAGGCTTTTTCGTTCTCTTTGCTTGAAGACCAATCTTCAGTTTCAAGTTTCCCTCTGAAAAGTTTGTTTCTTTCACTGAGAACTGTTGCTGTGCATCAGCCAGAGCCTCGTTCTTCCCATTCTCGGTACTGTTCCCCTCCCGATTCTTCTCACCGTCGTCCTCTTCCTTGGTACAACTTTCAAGCTCTACTTCTCCTTTTCCCACCAATGTGCCAATGTTTACTACAGAGGGGCTTTTCCCAGAAAACCCTTCAGAATCAGAGCCCAAGCCTAACATAGCAGAATTCCGAGGGTCCATCACAGGCGGAATATATGCCTTCGGGTAAGTTTAGGGAAGATTTACGGAGATATGTTCCACAGCAGATCTGCTCTCTTACTGGCAGCCAGCATCTTTTACTCTGTAGAAGGAAAATAATGACAGAAGTAAACTCCAGTTTTGTAGAAGAAGTGAAATGAATATTAAAAATGATTAGAAAGCAATCCTGTTTCAGAGAGCTCCAGATGATCTGATACCTTTTCTGTAACCTACTACAAAACAAAATTTATCTGTAAAGCCCAGGAATACGGGAACAGAACAGTCCATACTTCTGCCCATCACTGAGACACCGTATGTATTTAACCTATTTACTGTAAGATATTTTTACCCGTTATGTTTTTACCCATCTGCAGGAGACCCAAACACAGCGTGTCAGCAGTCTCACCGTGTACTGAAGCACGGGGTCTCCTGGTACCGTGCGCACTGCCCGTACCCACACGGTGGAGATGGCACGTGGCTGCTCCTGATCAGAGCCACTCGGCCCCGCGAGTGCCTCGGGCAGGGCTCTCCTTCCTGTCTGGATCTCCAGGAGTTGAAACAGAACCAGTCCTGCAGGCAGCCTCTATTATTTCAGGAGGATTCTTAGCAAACCCTGTTTAAATACCTGTATCACTTTTGAAAATGCAAGCATGCACGGAGCAGGCGTGATAAAAACACAAACATACTGAAAAGGGACCATGGAAGTTACACCAGCATGGTCTTCTGCTCTCATTTTCTACACGATTAGGGCTGAAACCTAACAATGCCATGAGAACGTTTCAATGGCTTAAATGAACTTCAAACAAGTTCCAAAAAGGTTTCAGGGATCTCAGCAGCTCTGTGTTGTTCAGGCTCCTGTAGGCAGCCCATCAGCACGCAGCCGCTGCCCCACGCCCCGACAGTGCCCACAGAAACCACAGTGGGGAGGTGGCATGGGAACAAACTCTGGGTAAAAGGGGCTGGATAAAGAATGCGAGAGATGATACCGGAGAGGGACACGGACTGGAAGGCAGGTGCCAGAACTACAGGGGGCAAAACAAATGCTGGTGAGAACACAGAATGCAAACCACTGGAAAGCTGGGCTTCACTGACTACACTGAGAAAGAAAATAAATCATGAGTTCTGTGCATGCTATTAAAACAGATTTTATCTACAGCTATCACTTTTCAAGTAAGAACATCCCAAACAATAAAAAATGGTATTATTACTCAGAAGACCAGAGGTAATTAGATAAAATCTCCATCTTACAATCAGATTAAAAAAAAATCAGCAGAGGAGGGTGACTCAGGGGACTAAAAGCACATCGGTGCCGTTCCCAGCTCACGACCCAACATTCAGGCCATTGGGCAACCTCATGTCACTGAGAGTGGCATATTTCCTGCACCTAATGGGCAAAGGAAAACTGGCCAGCAGTACCGTAATAAAACTCACATATTAGCTTAAAACTATTTGTGTTCAAGAAAAGGGGAGAATCCTACAGGCCATTATGCAATTCAGGTATTAAATCTGTGTTCACACAAATGTTTCCTTCTCTGGTCCAGTAACTATAGCCCAGAACAGCCACAACCCTTCAGTCATTTTCTTACAAATACAATTAATTAATAAGCTTAAAATCTAAAAACAAATTAAATTGGAATAGCACCATACAGCACTGCTGCATTTGGCTCCACATTTAACAGCAAGACTTGGAGCAGATCAGGAACGACTCTCACACAGGCCTGGTAAGCAGCGAGACCATGACAAAGTGCACCTCAGAATCAAGAGTGAAAAGGAGAACAGTGTTAAATCTCCTTCTGTGATAGCTGGAGATCAGTAACTATCCTAGAAACAAAGTCACAGAATTGATAGCACTCATAAACATGTAGCAGGTCATTCTATTTATCCATTAATTCCTCTCTACACAGACAACAAAAATGCTAATCCTGGACCTAATCACCATTTTGCCTTGATCACTGTAATCTTCTACTCTCTGGCTCTCCAATTATCCCACTCTAATTCACAGAAACATGTCTGCCAATTTGATCATTTTCATAACCACGAACTGATGAGATCTCATCTCTCTGAATCCCAACAATCTCCTTCCCTGCCTCACCAACTTGAAGCTTCCTGCCACCGTCCTCAAGGTGTGCACAACCGCACCTCGGTTCCAGCACTGCTCAGCGCCTCAGTGCTTTCTGTTTCACCAATAATAACCATTGTACGTGTTCTTTTTTTTTTGCCTTTTTTTCCAGCTTTTTCCTAAGTAACACCACTCTCTGCAGTACTCTTCACGCTCTAGACGCTCACGTGCACAGCCTATGGGACCTTTACTGCTCCTCTAGCAGCTCGCGCCTTACAATCTCCTTGTGGATGCACTGCAGTGGAGCAGCTGAGTAACAGCCATAGTTCAGAGCTATAAAAACTTGTAATAAATTTACCCTGAGAACTCCAACAATTTGGTACTTTCAAGACAAAAGGTTGCCATATTTACCTGATGGATCTGTGCCTTCCCCTTCCACATTTGCTCCTGTACAAACACTTGTTTTTATTACGCTGCAGGCTTATTCAGGCCAGAAAAATGGACTGCGGGCTTGCAAAATTCCTGCTTCAATGGTGCTGACCCCCGAAAGAGACCTTTGCATGCTCCCCACCATGAGGAGCTTCACAAGAAAAGCACCGCATCCATCTGCTGTGCCGGCAACATTCACAGGAATCCAAAGCAGTGGAGCCTAACTGCCCATGCCTACAACTGAGTACTTTCCAAACTTGCACACCGCCACTTAACCACACCGCTTCCCAAGCCCTAAGACTAGAGAGCCCTGCTACCACTGGGCAGCACGGCACGCTGCACCCGGCCCAGCAATTCCTGGCCCAGTGCTCACATCTGCAGACCCACAGCAGGTCCTCCCATACAACAGCAATGTTTTGACTTAAAGACTCAGAGTGATGTAACAAACTGCCATTTCCAACTCTGTTCCGAGACAAAATCCACTCAAGCAGGCAAACAGATGACGATTTTAGAGCCCATCTCCACCCATATGCTCAGCCAGTTGCCGGAACCTCCCCGCTCACAGAGGCAGAAGCACCAGCGATGGTCTCCAAGTCCTTATGGACAACCATGTGAAATGCGAGTCGCTGGGTCTGAACCAAAAAGCCACCCAGCTCCCAGAAAGCGCTGCTTTGCAGGTGCAGCACACACCACTGCAAGGGAGACAACCCAAACAAACAACAAAAGGGGCACAGAGGTTGCGCTGCTCCTGAAAATGAGCACTAAGTGTATATAGACCATGAAGCCACAGAAAATTCATTTGACCGCGCGTACATGCAGTGCCAGTGCCCAAAGCCCTCCTGGTGGGATGGAACACGGCGCAGCACCCAGGGCCAGGCCTCCTGCGCTGCTCCTGACAGCACAGCTGCCAGGAGGGAATGCATGGCCCGAGGCCTCTGATGGAAACCCACATTCCAGGCTCTTCCCAGTTCTCTACTGAGCAATTAACGGGTGAGGGAACCACAAACCGGGGGTGCAAAACACAAGTTACAAAGTCTGGAGATAGCCCACTGCAAAGGAGAGGTCAGCAGCACAATTTGGTTCTGATCCGAGAAGTGAGTGAAGCCAAGAGCCATTGGGCTCCACCATCAAACCCCACATTGGTGCTCACGATGCTGAACAGGACTGAAAATGCAATGGAGGCAAAATTTCCAAAGCGTGATACGGGGCGGGGGGCGGCCAGAGAGCTGAGTGCCAGAGGGCAGAGCCCCGAGGGGGAAATGCCCACAGCGGAGATCCCCCCGCCCCGAGGGCGGCCGCAGGACCCCGCGCTCCGCGCTGCGAAAAAGCGAAACTTTCAGAGCGGCGCGGACTCCCGCACAGCCCCGGGACACCGCCCCGGGGTCCCCCCGTGCCCTCACCCCGGCGCGGCCCCACCGCCCGGACAGCCCCGGGGCCGCGGGCGGATGGGGCACGGGGCCTCCGCGGGCCCCGCTCCCGTCACCGGGGCAGCGCCCGGCGCGCGGCTGTCAGGGATCCCCGCCCCTCGCGGCTGTCACGGAGCCCCCGCCCCGCGCACG
>WBMW01002264.1:67407-82675 GCA_013396635.1 Penelope pileata
GGGGCGGGCGCGTTCGCGCGGCGGTTTGTCCCTTCCCGGGACCCGTAGCGGCGCTTTCGGCGCGCTCGACCTGGGCTCGTGGGGGGGCCGTCAGCGGTGAGTGCCGGGCCGCGGGGTCTGCGGGNGGAGCCGGCGTGGCGCTGAGAGCGCGATCTGGGGGTGGGGGCCGCGAGGAAGGAGCTCTCGGGCCGCCCCGGTGCCGCCGGGGGAAATTCTGCCCCGGGGTAAGGTATATAAAAAAAATAAACAAACTGAAAAATCCTCTCGTGTCCCTGCAGAAAAAATGCTGAGGAGTCTGAAAGGCCTTGTCTGCCGTCCCCTGAAGGTAAGCACGGTGCTGCCTCCGGTGTTTCAGCTGTTCTGTGGCCTGGGCTGACAGTCTGTAGCTGTAGGAGGGCGATTCCGCTGTCCTTTCCTCTCATTCCTCAGCTAAAACCTTGGTGTCTCCCCTTGTGGAAAGAGACAGCCTCCGGGTGTCCCTCCTTTACGTTTCTCTCCATTGGTATAAATGTGAGAGAGGAGATGGCAGCGAGCCCGGGGGGCGGCTCAGGGGCGTTTGGTGGAAGCCCGAAGCGCAGCGTCCTGAGGCGCCCGCGGTGCCGAACGCCCCGCCTGCCATGCACCTGCTGCTCAGAAAGCGGAGAGCAGACTTGCTCTGTGCTGCTACAGAGAGTAAAGGAGGAAGCCCTCTGTTGCTCCAGAAGCAGCAGCCCTTCCCACAGCCCGTGGCGATGGCTCCGTGCGGGTGGCTGTGGTGACAGCGCTGTCACAGCACTACAGCAGCGCTGCGTCAGCAGAGCTTCCTTGTGTCACACACCACGTGCTGCATCAACGTTGCATTTCTGGAATGACTTCCTAACGGTAAAGCATTTCCGTTGTTTGGTTTGCTGTTGTCTTTAGATGCTTTTTCGTCAGTGCCTGGTGACTGCGCACCCATCAGAGAGGGAGGCCGTGAGCTCCCTGTTTCCAGAGGCACAGTTCTGCTCCTGGCAGGGTGGTGTTGCTCATGGCAGCCTGCAGGAAGCAAGCAGTCTTTTCTGGAGGCTCAGATGCGTAGCACCGTGTAGGAAGAGCTCCACCTTATGGCACATGACTTTATGATTAATCTCCCTGTACCACGTGACAGTGTGCTGCCATTTCAGGGATCCGAGTTACGCTACTGTCCTCTCACAGATGGAAACTTGCTATGAAATCCACTGTATGTTGCTGGGTACGCTGTGTTAAAAGATGAGGTGGAAGTGTGAGACCTTCACATGCGCATCAGGACTCACTATGCAGACCTCTACACTGGTCTGAAAGGTGTGTGCATGTTTCTGGCATTGCGTGCAAAGCAAAGAGAATTAGTGGCACACAGGTCCTGCTCGGGAGGAAGGGCCGTGTCGCTGCTCTGTGGAGTCAGAATATATAATGCGTTCAAAGTGGTGTTTCAGATCGTCCAGAGGTGTTCTACGGCCTTGTTTCATGCACATGCACTTATGTGTGAATTTTGTCAACGGAAACAGTGGTTCGCAGAGTACAAGCCTGTATCTCTCAGAGCCAGGAGAGCCGTTAGCAGTGGGATCCTCTGCTCCAGGAGCTTATTTTGGTTTGGTAGCGCTTCAGGGACCTGGGAAGGATTTCATGTCTGCATGTACTTAGAAGCTGCCTCTATAGCCCAGCGTGATCTGAAGTCCACGACGGAAAAGTTCCGACCACTCAAAAGCTGCAAAGAAATCTGTACGTGGCTGCCGGACCAGAGCTGGGCTTCACGGCAGAGTCCCTCTCCCACTGCACCCTGCGTTACTGTGCTGCCTTCTGCTCCTTTCACAGCGCTTCCTGGGGGCTGTCCTTCATACCACAGGGAACCCAACTTCTGCTGATCTTGTGAGACCGTGCTTTTTAAAACTGGTGTTGGTAACACTGGTTTGATTAAGCATTATTCAAACGAATTGTTGAGTTGTATCTTGGCGCATACGAAAACTGAGCACAGCATGAAGGCAGTCGTTTAGTTTTAATTCAGTGCAACAGAGGTAGGAGACAGGAGTTGGTATGGTGCTCCAGATAAGAGATGTCTGCAGAGCAGTAACCGTGCAGCTCACAGCCCTGCAAGACATTCACTTGAGATTTGAGGAGGTGACAGCATGGGATGCTCAGAGACAACGAGAGGGCCTGAAATTCTGGGCTAAGAGTAGCTTGGGGTGGCACATTTAGGGAATAGCTGCAATAGTTGTGTGCTGTCCGTGTTCACATGTTAAATTGGCATCTCAGTGCCTTGCTGTTGGCTGTAAATTAAGTCACCTCTGGGGACTTAAAGGTAGCCTAATGAAACATCCTCATTGATCATTTGTACTTAAGGAGGAAAGGAACAGTGAAGGAACAGGAGAAGGTGGTGTCAAAAAGTGATGGTAAAAATGAAGTTTATTGATCTTCCATATTTACACTGCAGTAGTTCGTTGTGTCGGTACGCAGTGCTGAGTTCAAGACAGTTTAACTCCTTCACTTAAAAAAAAAAAAAAAAAAAAAGTGTTGAAATGCTGATTGAAGAGCCCATTGTGTATTTCACATGGATGTGGGGCAATCTGACATTGCACTTTCTTCTGAGCCCTTGTGGCTCTCAAATGACCCCCCGAGGAAAACTGGGATGACAGCAGCATTGCATCAAGCTGTGCAGAATCGAAACAGCTGTTCCTGTCTCTAAACTTTAGTTTATGACTACTCTCATCTATGCAGACAGACAAAATAGGAAAATACTTGCTCTGTTTATAGCTGGAGCCTGCAACTGTTGCAGTCAGTAATATGGAGGGTGGCTTTCTGCTTTGGTCACAGCCTCTGGCATACACAAATGTTTTATTCATTGACAAATGCATCTCATCTTTTCATATTTTCTTTCACCATAACATAATAAAATGCTTGTCCTTCTGCTACTCACTTTCATGCCTGTTTTGGCTAGGCTTTATGGGCATGCTTCAGCAGTCTGTCTGTGAAGAAAAGAATTAATCAGCTTAGCTGGCTGTTTCAGTTTCTCAGCCACATCTGTATTGTAATGAAAGAGTCTGTATGCAGGGACACAGGAAAAATCAGCGCAGGGAATGTAATTATAAATATCAAATAGTGGGCAGCACTGCGCTAATCCCTCAATAATTGACGTGATTATGGATTACCGGACAGCTTGAATTTCCAAGGTACTAGCTACTGTTCATCAGTGTAGGCAGAACCACGATGGGAACTTCCAGCAACGAGGCCCTAATGGCTGTGCATGTGCTCTTAAGCAATCTGGAAGAGGATAACTCATTTAGGCACAGGGCTTGGCTCGTGATGAGTTAAGTGAGTGGAAATGGTTTAGTAGCAGGCATCTAAATGTGCAATGTGGTTTTAAAGCATGTGGCTTTTCGTGATGAGTTTACATTCTAATGGTGAATTCCTATTCTAATTGCAGGGACTTGTGCTCTGTGTTTTATATTACCTGGAGCCCATTGTGTACATGCAGTGGGTGTACAGAACAGACTTGTTCTGGTCCCAGTCTTTGACTGCTCAGTTTGTTGTCTGATCGTACTTTTCTTTCCTTAGTTGGACCATGGATATGCTCTCCATACGGCAGCCAAGGATTGCTTAAGTTCTGTTGTCAGCCAGGATGTCCAAGCGCCAGCAGAAAAACCAAGAGCAATTTTCTATACCAGCGAGAACGACCCGGTGAGTTACTGCCAGGGCTGTTGTCAGATAGCAGGTGCCTCCATTCCAGCAGGCTGGAGCCAGGATGCTTACTGGGATTCTGTTGTTCTAGTGCACATATGGGAAGGGAGTACAGGGGCCCAATAACAGGCAAGGGGACCGTGACCCGAGCCCAAAGGAAACAGGCTGTGGCTGTGCAGTTTAAAACAAGACCTGGCTTTAAACAAGACAAGGCTGTACCTCTGCCTCAAAGCTCCTGGGAACAAGTATTGATTCCTTCTCTATAGTTGCATAGACGAAATAGACTGTATGTTGTAGAGGCTCAGATGTGGCTTAGCTTGTCATCAGACACCATTAATTTCAACTCCAGGGTTATTCTTCCCTGACTAACCTCCCCAAACTGGTTATGAAGGGGGATAAAAAACACACCCCAGATAACCTCAGCACAGCGTAGCTCTCCAGCATCGTAATTCCAGCCGTACACTCTTCGTCTTGAGCACAAAATGAAGTGGTATAAATGAACGGAATAAGCCTCTGAGATGCTTTTCTGCTGCCTCTGTAATTGGAGTCTTTCAATACTGATTCCTTTGGGGTCTCTATGGAAACAGCAGCGTGCAGATGATCTTGCTCACGTGGTCCGAGTGTCTCTATAGATTGCACAGAAGAGTCCAGATGGCAAGAATTGTCTCTGCTGTCCTGTGCCTACGATTTACGTTGCCAGGCAACTGGCTTTGGCATTCTGACTTCACGTGTCTGATGTTTGGCGACAACCGCCATCGCTTGTTAGTTTCTCAGGTCAGCCTCCCCGGAGTTGCTGTGCTGCAGACTGCACCTTGCAGCAGAGAGGTGCTGCTGGCTTGCTTCATCAGCAAACCCGACAGTTCTGGCTGCACTCGTCCTTGTGTACAGTAAAGCCCCATTAAAAATGGATTAAGAAGGCCAGATGAAAACTAAATTTTTAATAAGACTTAGCTTTTATAGACCTTTCCATTAGCAAAACTCAAAGTGACCACACATGATGATAAAGATACTGAACCACTTTGCAGGTGTAGGAGCTGAAGAGTGAAGGAATTTGCCTAAGGTTATGCAGCAGTCAGTGATGAAACAGAGAATACAAATGATATCTGGAGTACTGCTCTTCTGTTCCAGTCTGTAGATAACCCTGCCATGCAAAAACCACAGCTGCTGTTAGTCTGTCAAACCAAGCTACTCATTTCTTATTCAAGTAATAGATACCCAGTGAAATTACCTAGTCACGTCTGAATCTAGCAGACAACTCAGAGGTGATCGTGTTACTGTTAAGATCTAGTGATGATCAGAAGAGCAAGCGGACTAATAAAAGATTAGATATATCCATAAAGGTTAAGGTTACCAGTGCCCATGAAACACAATGGTTCATGCACAAGCTCAAGCATTCTGTTTATTGCCAGGTAGGGTACACTTTATTTAGACCCTTTCTAAGCCTATGCCAGTAATTTTCTGTTACTACAATTTCTGCTTTACTTTAATATGCTAGTTCTTCTGACTCAGTAAACAGATGCTTTTTTGAATGTTTCCTCCCAAGTCTTCTGTATGCAGGAAAAAGGTACGGGACTTTACTGAGTGTCACAGTTTTTGCATTTTGCCTTCCCAGACCAACCACGCAGAGCAGCACGAGGGTCACCATTACAGCATTCCTCTTGAAGAGTTGAAAGCTATTTTTCCACATGGCCTGCCCCCTCGTTTCCAGCAGCAGGTACTCCTGCCTTACAGCAGATTTGTACAAATATATTAGAGATGATTGTATAGAGCAACAGCAAAAATGTTATGATGGACTGAGGCATAATGGAGATTTCCCTCTGCTGGAGCCATCCAGGAAGGACCTTTGGCAGTCAGAGAGGGGGCCATGCTAGGAAGAGCTGTGGTGTGCTTCCACATGGCTCCTTGTTCCTGTTCTGTTCCTTCCTCAGGTTAAGACCTTCAATGAAGCCTGCCTGATGGTGCGAAAGCCAGCTCTAGAACTTTTCACTTACTTGAAAAACTCCAACTTTGCCCACCCAGTTGTCAGATATGTGATTTGTATCTTTTATCACTTACTTGACAGTGGAACGCCAGCTAAATACAAGCAGGTGAATTTATGCACACGAGGGCGATGATTTGATTGTGTGCTGAGCACTGTGGTTCACTCTTCAGGAGTTGATCTGCCACATCTGTTGTCAGCAAAGCTAACCTGAGAAGTTCTTGCAGTTTATCTCTTTATTTTAAGCCAGATTGGGTTTAGGGACAGTTCCACAAACAGTGGTATCAGCACAACTGAGAATGGGAATCAACTGCTCTGAAGTACTGAGGTGGGGGGATGCAGGCAGAAGGAATTCTTTAGCCTTGCTTTGCTGCTGGAAGAAAGCACGATGCAGTGCCATCATTGCTTTTGTGCTTTCTTTATTGTTTTTGCAAGCAAATTAGCATTCAGCTAATGCTACTGTCTGAAGCGTGTTGTTAGAGACTTTCCTTGACAGATTGTATTGGAGATGGTGAGAGAGGAACAGGGAAAACCATGACCCTGTGCCATGTGGTCCACTACTGCACACGGCAGGGCTGGCTGGTGCTGCACGTCCCGGATGGTAAGGCCCTGATGCTGTCTGGGTAGCTACACTGGGTACACATGCCTGTAACTCAGCTGGAAGTTGCTGCTTCGAGAAAAAGCTGTAGGGTAGGCCACTGAAAATTACCTTTTTAAATTTTTCCTAGTGGAGAAGTCTTACAAAGTACAAAAATCGAAAATAAAGTGGAACATAAGTACAGCTATTTTCTCCTGCCCCCACATGCATCTTACCACTATTGACAAGACAAGAGACTTTGTCAGTGGGGGCCTGTGTAACTTCTGCTCTCAGAGGAGAGCTTTGTCCCTTAAGGCTGGCAGACTTCTCTTACAAATGTAGCAGAGTAAGGATAAGGGATACATTCAGTAAGAGATGCAATTATTTTGACTAAAAATAGCAGCTGCTTTCTTTCACTTCCAGCTCATCTTTGGGTGAAAAACTGCAAGGAGCTTTTGCAGTCTTCCTATAACAAGGAACGGCTCGATCAGCCTTTGCAAGCATCTTTCTGGCTCAAGAACTTCAAAACTTCCAATGAGCGTTTCCTGAAGGAGGTTTGTAGAACCTGTCAGGTTGTCGTGGTTGGTAGCCAGGGGAGATCATCACCATGGGATCATCTCTCAGGAACTGCATGTGTGTGTGCTCCTGGTCTGTGAGCATCTGGACATGAAATCTACATTTGCTCATGTTTGAGAAATGTTTCATGTGTTACAGCATGCACTCATACTGCATACAAACCCCAAAAACCTCCCCATCACCAGAATGGGGTTATTAATAGAAAAATAAGTAATTTAAAGCCCCTGTGGGCATGGCTGCCTTTGTACTACTTCATTCTTGATTTAATTGTTGTTCTCTTACACAGATAAAAACACAACAGAAATATGTGTGGGGCAAACGAGAAAGTACTGAGCAGGGCAGGCCGCTGGGCGAAGTGGTGGAGCAGGTAAGGAGGAAGCACTGCTGCTGGCTTTGTCTCAGCTTTTATTACAATACCTCATAATTGCTTTTGTAAAATAACACTGCTTCTGAAGATCTGATGGACGGCACTTGGAAGTGGAAGGCATTTCTCTATCAATAAGGTCGCTATAGAAAATGTTATGGAAGATGTGATGTTCTGCAGAGGGAGTTCTGCAGAGAACTTGAGAAGAAACAAAAATTTGAATTTTAGAGTTCCTACTTGTCTGATGCTCATTATGAGACCAGGCTGCTCCTTTGAAAGGAAGGAACAGAATCTTGACTATCGTATCTCCTTACCCCTTAGGAAGGGCAGGCAGTGCCCAAAGTTGCCAACATCATATATTAACAACCTCAGTTATGTTTCTTTTCCTACTTAAAGGGTTTAGCGCGAGTGAAGAATGCCAGCGATGCTGTAGGGGTGGTGCTGAAAGAAATAAAGCAGCAGTGTCAGCTGGGTTCGTTCAGACTTCTCGTGGCCGTGGATGGAGTCAATGCGCTCTGGGGAAGGACTACGTTAAAGAAAGAAGACAAAAGCCCTGTAAGAAGTGTTTTGCTCTGATGAGATTTCTGCATGTGTTTTGCAAATGAAGAAATGAAATTGCTGTTGGCAATGCACACCGATGATGCTAGCAATCTAAGGGGAGGGAGAGGAATCTATTTCTCATATGGAAACTGCTCTGGAAAAAACCTCATCCCAATCTTCGTCAGGTTTCCCCAGAGGAGCTGACACTGGTGCACAACCTGAGGAAGATGATGGTGAATAATTGGGTGAGTTCTGGTTGCTGCCTGATTTTCAGTAATTAAAGCTCCTGTTACGAACCGTGAAGCTCCTGCAGCGCGGTGTGGCCGTGGCACAGGCGCAGCGCTGTCCCCGTCCCTTTCAGAGCGGCGGTGCCGTGGTGGCGACGCTCACTCAGACGGGTTCGCTGTTCCGGCCCAGCTCCGCGCATCTGCCCCATGAGCTGCTGGGAAAGGTGAGCACCGCTCCTGGTCCCCTTTACGTGGGGAAACGAAGCCCCGTTCTGGAGCTGCGCTCCGCTCCGAGGCTGCGGCCTTTGCTCCCCCCGGCCTCGAACGCCCCTTCGTTCCCCGCGGGTTCGGCCCCTGAGCCGTGCTGCGTTCCAGGAGGGTTTCGATGCACTGGATCCCTTCGTGCCCGTCGTCGTGCAAAACTACACGCAGCGCGAGTTCGAGAGCTGCTACGGGTACTACGTACACCGCCGGTGGCTGCAGCACCCCCGAGGTCAGTGCCTGCCGCATCGGGGCGGGGCGGGGCTGCGCTGCCCCCTCCCCCCATCGCCCTCTCTCTGTTGCAGCGCTCACGGAGGACGGAAAGGAGGAACTGCGCTTCCTGAGCGGCTCCAACCCGCGGCAGCTGGAGCGGTTGGCGGCGCCGCTGTAGCGGAATAAAGGCGGCAGCAGCGTCCGTGTGTCCGTGCGGTGCCTCTCCGTCCGGGGCACGGGGGGGCGGGGCCGAGCGGGAGGGGGCGGGTCTCGCGCCGTACGCACTTCCGGCGCTGCCGCCAATGAGAGCGGCGCGCAGCGGCTGTGCGGGCGATGGCGGGAGAGGTGGTGACGCTGCAGCTCGGGCACTACGCCGGCTGCGTGGGCGCGCACTGGTGGGGGCTACAGGTGGGACCGCGGGGCCGGGGCCTCTCCCGGGGCGCGGGGGCTTCGCGCTCAGCCGCTCCCCTTTGTCCCCTCGCAGCGCAGCGCCCCGGAGGCCGCCGCGCTGGGCCCCTCCGCACTGCTCCGCGCCGGGCGGGAGGGCCGCGCACCGCGCCTCATCGCGGTGGAACTGAAGGGCGCTGTGGGGCCGCTGGGGCGTGGCTGGGCCCGCCCGGAGCCGCTGGCAGCGTGGTGAGTGCCGAGGGGAGAGGGAGGGATGGAGAGGACCGGGGGCGGCGCGGGGCCCCGGCAGCCGCCGCTGTGCGTTGCAGGCGCGGGGCTGTGGCGAACTACGTGGAGCCGCCGCCGGGCACGGGCGCAGCGCCGCGGGACCACGGGCAGAGAACGGTGAGAGGGGACCGGGGGGGCGCAGCCGGGGCCCCCGTTGGGCTCCGTCCGTCCGTGAGGCGAAGCCCATAGCGGCCGTCCCCACGCTTTCCTTAGGGAGGGGCTCCGCCTGAGGGAGAGGGCAGCGCCGGCGCTTCTGCTCCAGGTGGGTGCGCTCCTCTGGGGGCTGCGCGCGCGTCCCCCCTCAGCAGCGGCCGCAGGAACACGGTGCAGCCCCGGGGCTGCAGCCCAGCCCGGGGACACGGCCCAGGGTGAGGGCTCAAGAAGAAATGCTGTAGGATGGCATTGCTTTGCTGAAAGGAGGAGTAGACGAGAAGCAGAGGGGTTCAGTTGTACCAGACAGCTTCGGGGAAAGCTCTGCATTTGGCTTTTCTTTATTCAAGGGTGGTTTGAGGGTGGAAAAGACCGTGTCTCTTTCTCCTCTGCTCTGCAGACACAGCTCCTGCGCCCCCGCAGCTCTGGTCCGATTACCTCAGCGTGCAGCTGCATCCCCGGAGCCTCTACATCATCCAGCAGTACCACCATGATGGGTACGGCCCAGCACAGAGGACCGTGGCCTTAGGTTCAGAATCCGCTATCCAGAACAGGATCTTTACTTTGCCTTTACATGACCCTTGAAAAGGAGTAGAATAAGAGCTTTTTCTACCTTTTTAGGGAGTCTGGTCGCCTCGAAGCCTTTGGACAAGGAGAAAGGCTCCTGCAAGATGCTGCCTGCATAGAGGAGATAGAAGATCGGTTGCACTTCTATGTTGAAGAGTGCGATTATCTGCAGGTGAGGCAGCTCAGTCCAACCAAACCTTTTAGTTGTTTCCACAAAACTTCACTGCTTCAGGATTAGGCAGCAGCTCCCATCCTGTCCCTCGTTTCACACAGGGATTTCAGGTCCTCTGTGACCTCCACAATGGGTTCTCAGGAGTTGGTGCCAGAGTGACAGAGCTGCTCCGTGATGAGTATTCAGGAAAAGGAATCCTGACCTGGGGTCTGACCCCTCTCCTGTGCAATGTGGAAGTAAGTAATGGGAGAAAAAATCTATGATGCTGTCCTGCCCAATCAGATTAAATTATTTCTTAGCATCTTTAAGATTTTTATTGTTGGATGTTTTCCCCCAGGATTCTCAGAAGAACTTCTACAGACTGCTGAACACAGCCCTGGGAATCGTGCACCTCTCCAGCCACAGCTCGTTGTTCTGCCCCCTGTCACTCAACGGGAGTCTGGGAATCAAGCCCCAAGCTCCTGTTACCTTTCCCTATGTCAACTACGATGTATGTCCTATGCAGCAGTTTACCCAAAAACAACAGATTTACCACTCAGAATATTTTCTGGAGCTACATATTTTAGTTAGGGATTTGATGATGGTGTTCTGCTCAGCAGAACCAATATTTTTCTTTCCACTGTTAGCAAAGACAACTGCTGACTCATCATTCCTATACTCTATGTTTAAGTTAACTGATTTTTGTATGTATTTTTTAAAGAGCAGAAGAATGTAAACTTGTGCTGTAACTCTTCCTTGTCCCTTCCCCAGACATCACTCGACTACCACAGCAGCGCGATCCTGGCAGCAGCACTCGATACCCTCACTGTTCCTTACCGGCTCTGTTCCTCACGGGGCTCCATGATGCACCTTGCTGAATCACTGAATTTCTCTGGGAGAAAGGTAAGGGCTCAGGGAACAGCCACCTCAAACTCTCTCATCTCTATTTGAACTGCTGCTGTAAATGAGCAGGTGTTGTTCTACTTCATGCGCAGGCCTTGGTAAGGCAGAGGCCTGTGGCAGGAGTGTGGGCAGCATGCTGCAGACCATGAGCTGTCACCCCCTCTCAATTAGGTTGTGGCTGCATGGGCTTCAGTTCCCTTCCCCGCTGTGCGTGGCCACTCGCTCCCAGATGTTCTGTGTGCACGCCAGCAGGACATGCCCTGGAAGCTCCTGTCTTCATGTAGAGAGGAAAAGGTCAGCCGCTGTTTTGCTCAGTCTGTTGTGCTAAGAGGAATTTGCAACAAAAGTCACATCAGGTAATCAACATTTGAACTACTTCAGAACTCTGGCACTTCTGTCAGAAATGATCTCTTACAAAATGACTGTCCTTCTATTAGGAACGTCAGTTGAATTAACAGTCTAGTGACTTTAATGCTCTCAGTTTTATAGCAGAGCAGTTAAAAAGCAGCTGAGTCACCAACATCTTCACTGAAGATGTTTCACCTGAAAACCACGAATTTGTTCTCCTTGTAGCAGCTGTCCAGGAAAGCAGCCTGTTTCTCCACTCCATGCTTGTGACACAGCTGAGCAAGTTTTGCAGCAGTATTTACACTCTGTGTTTCCTGGGGCCTTCAGGTTGGTAACAGTCTCCTTAGGGAACACCAAGTAGAAATGGAAGGCAGTTTTGGGTAACTTCATTCAATTTCTTGACAGCACATCTCACATTCTTGAACAGCCCTGTGTCACTCTGCCTCCATATCCTCGTTTTTTTTCTCCTCTTCTGACCAGACAAGGCTTCCTCCCAGACAAACTCTCCAGTTATTCTGCAGCAGGTAATGTGGGCCCTGGAAAATTGTTTTGCAACAGAAAACCATCCTATGGGGCAGAAGGGTCTAACAAAGCTGAAGGATTTTTTTTGTTTTTAAAACATTTTTGAGTGTGGGACAAAAAATGACAAGTGGCATGCAGCCTTTGTGCTGCAGAGTTCAAGTAAAACAACCGTTCATCAAGAGGACTGTGAAGCAGAACAGTAATCAGAACTTGTTTCCCTCCCCTATGTTTAAATGAAAGTTTTCCCCTGCAGCTGTTGAAAGCATCCCTGTACTGACATCGCTGCAGTCTTCCCCTGCTCTGCACACACTCCTCTATGGCCTGTACAAGGACCTACAGAAGTTGGACACTCGACGCTGGGCCAGCTTCTTTGCTGCAGGAGTTGAGCAGGATGACTTCCACGAGGCCTTACAGGAACTGAGAACTCTCTCACAGTGCTATGAAATGGGTTTTGAAGCTGATAAATCTGAAGATGAAGCAGACTCAGACTGACATCTTTATTATTGGAGATAACGGAAGGAAGAATATTTTTGAGATTGCTTTCAAAGTAAAGGGAATGGCTCATCTGCTACTTTATTTCAACCTGTTAAAAGGCTGGCGCAGGTTGCGCAGCCCCTTGCAGTTGTATTCTGATGGAGGAAGGCTGCTTTGTCTTGTTTTTTCTAGACTTTGCAACCAACTCGTGCTTTTCATGTTAGATCACACAATAAATACGATCTGAATTCTGTAACTTTCCCATGTACAGTCACCACAAGGGAAACATTTACAAAAAATCTTGCGTTCCACATGAAAACAGACGTCTTATGATACAATATTTACATGTTTTCTGCAAATGTAGATGGCCCAAATCTTCACCACAGATGTCAGTGTCCATAAACATCACTTGTATCATCCTGCTTCTGGAGCACCCCATGTAGATTGTAAAGGTTGTATCTCTAGTTCAGTGCAGATGGAGAAGTGCTGCTTGTCAGAAATTAAAGAAAGTGAACCAAAAAAAGGTGCCGTAAGTACCTGTGGAAGTATTTTTCCTTTATCCACAGCACCTGTCTAGCAGCAAACTGGCAAACAGCTCTCCTGATGCAGTCAGCAACTTATCCAACCAGAGAAACCTCAGTCATCAGGTTCTTCCTCAGAAAGCAGAAGATCTTTATCTGACAGCTGGTCTGCATTACTTGTGCTGGTTGCATCCTCCTCATCTTCAGAGCTCCCATCGCAGGATGTATGAAACAGCTTCATCAGTTCTCTGAACCTGTGGGATACCTGGAGAACAGGGGAAAGCCAAGATGAGTGATCTGAAAAGTGGTGTGAAAGAAACGTATTATGAAGGTCAGGCTTTTTTTTTTTTTCCTTAAAGCACAAAAGCATGATCAGATTTTATGCCATACAGGGAAAGAGAAATGGAAGAGCACTGGGTTGTTGTGTTTTCTTTTAGGATTATTTTTCTGACACAGCATCAAATTTGAAAATTAATTCCACCCATCTCCTTCCTTTCCATCCTTTTGCCCCTATCACTAGGGAATGCAGCATTCCCACACCACCCTCTTACCTCGCTGGCAGTCTTGTTGCCAAGTTTCTGCGAGATGGCATGGAAAGTTTCCAGATGGGCTCCCTTCTCCTGGCAGGTGGTAAGGATGACTCTGTCAGCTTCCCTGCAAAGCAGCACAGTGGTTATGGAAGCAGCCAAAACACTTCAACCAGCACAAACCTCAGAGGTCTGTTTCCCAAGTGAAGATCGAACTTCAGAATTTCATCACAGAACAAGTCCAGCAGGCCTGTTCCTTTGCTACTCCTACTGCCATTCAGAAGAAATATATCTAGGCAAAGCTGCTTTAAGCCTATGTTTAACTTTAATTTTCCGGAGGAAAAAAAAATTTCCTGGCTGGAGTATTGCAACAGTTACACTGCCACAAGCAGGCAGTGCTTCTGATAGGAGGCAGGTGGCAGCTCTAACAGTCTGTGGCTAGAGGAAACAAAGCAACAATATTCAAAGGGAGGGGGGCAGAAGACATTAGAAAATGGGAAAAGATGATGAAAATAAAGGACCCTCTATAAATACCGAATGCGTTAAGGATGTGAGATGTGGTTCAAGCAGATTTACCTGGTCCAGAGGACAACCTTCTCCCCAGTGGAGCTGACTTTGCTGTTCTTGGCACACACAGTTGCTTCTGTGACTCGCTGCTGTTGCTGCTCCTCTTCCTTCTGCCCCAGGGAGGCATTAAGCACTCTGTACTCTAGCTCCTCAGAATGCTGATGCACCTGGAAGCAGTTGTTTGCATTTGACTTTAATCTGTTCTCAGGAAAACTTCCAGTGCAGCCCGTATTATCTGCTTCCAAAACACAACTATTGGGGGATTGTGAGCAGCAGCTCTTACCCAGTGCTGGTTTTCTAGCTGGTGCTATCCAACTCTGCTTTGCTTCAGGTTTTCCTTCCAGGGGCAGAGGTGGTCCCTCAAATTCTCTCGCACTTAATTTTGAAGAATGACCAAACTTGTCTGAGGAATCAGAATGAAGCTCTTCCGTCTGATACAAACTGTTGACAGAGGAACTAGATCCAGTGAAGCCTTTTGTAGCAGAATGAGAAGATGGCAGCAGATCTCTGCTCAATCCAAGGGAAGCATCTGCATTCCCTTGTTGTTGCTGGTTTAGTCCCTCACTGCCACTTCCTGCAGTGCAAGGGCTGCCTTTGGTTTCTTGAGGTAGTTTTAGAGCAGCTTTCTGTAGATGTGTCCATCTGGGCCCAGCAATAGAAGAGTGACTGTCCTTGGAAGTACTCACAACAGCACTGGCTCCTGCTTCTTGAACACAATTAGCAGACAATGCAGCTTTTTCTGAAGACGTGTGTCTGCTGCAGACGATTCTTCCTTCCAGGTGACATCCTGGTAAGAACCCCAAACAAGGTTAGACCAGTTCTTGTAAGGAAAAACTTCTGGAGGTTTCATTTACCTAACTTAAAGAGATTTTTGGATCCTAGGGGGATAATGCTGTAAATGAGAACACAGTTTGGGAGCAGCTTTGTAACGCAAGCTGCAGTGTACCTGTCTTGTTCTTCAAAGAATGCACTCTGCAGTCAATTTTCTTCACCACTGTGGGTTACTACAACCAGCTACCATGTGGGGAAACAAGCACATGAAAAAACACAGCCCAGAAGAAAATTCCCAAGGGAAACAGGTGTTGATATACTTGATGCCCCATCCACAAAACCACTACAAACTAGATATCAGTATGCATTAGATTTGAGCCACTATATTTAAGCTTTGCATTGTCTCCAAGGGATTCCTTTCAGTTTGTTTATCCTGCAACAATCATGTTTCCCTTTGTTTGTACTGGACTGAAGGAGAAATGAGAAATATGATGGGGATTATGTAAAGGAGGATTAGGGAGACTGATTTGGAATTACTGTGCTAAAATCAAAACTGGAAAAAAAAAAAGCAGTATCATGGACTGGTGGTACTGGGAATGGGATTAATATGCTGGCAACAGAAGCTTAACATATCAATAATTCTAAGAAGAAGGGTTTATTTGGCCAGGAAAGTTTTTTTTTTTTTTT
>WBMW01002264.1:82692-98996 GCA_013396635.1 Penelope pileata
TTTTTTTTTTTTTAAATAAAGTGAATGCTCTGGATATATGCATATTTAAAGCAACTCAATCAATCATCTCCATTAGGAAGTTCTATACTTATTTTCATTTGTGGGCAAAAGTTTGGAGATAAATTGCAGTCGCTGTCTGTATACAAGAGTTTAACATACCTGAAGGCAGAGAGTCCACTTTCCTGGCTAAGGGTTTTGTTCTGCTCTGGACATCCTCTCCCTCATCTCTGTTCTCCAAATTTTCTTCTGCAGAATCCTTAGACATTCCAGAATCCTTCCCTTCAGGCTGAGGGCTCGATTCTTGCTGAACAAGGCTAGCAGTCAGCTCCTGAGAATCTTTATTTTTATAAAATTTGTTTTCACACACCTGCAAATCAATATATAGGCATGTAATTACAGCTGTGGTGTAGCAATCCAAACCTAACACTTCAGCCTTTGCATACATTTTTTCCAGTCACCACTCCAAAAGCTTGGGCTGTTTACTAACCTTACTACTACAATGGCTGCAGGTCCTCCTTTTGCTTTTCTTTAGCTTGAGCTCGCTATTCCCTTCATGGCAGGAACACGAACATTCCTTCATTCCATCTGCCCACTCAATCTCCTGGAAATAGACAGACTCCAGCTGATAAATGTGCACCGTACACAAACAAACATGACAGTCAGGGGAGGGTTAGCCCCAGAGGGAGCAGCACTCTGCATGTACCCAGAGAACTAAAACAATTACGCTGCTAGCAAGCAAAGCACAATGGGAACATTTCATTCTCTTTCTTCATAGCCTCTGAGGCTGTTGTCACATGTCTCTGTACAGACACACATTTATCCTCATGGACATGCGTTTGCCTGGAGTCCAAGTACATGGACTAGTGAGACATCCCAGGCCCACCTTGTCATTGTTCTGGCCTCCGAGCTCTTTACGTTTCTTATTCTTTGAGGCTGCCTGCATCTTGGGTGGTTCATCTTCTTCTTCTACATCTGGCAAAGACACCTCTTCAAACCCATCAAACTAAAAGAAAACAAACACAAAAATTGTTCTATCACTGTAGCTCTTCAGAAGACCAACCTTCATTTTTCCCGTGAATTTTTCAATACTGTGATCAGTTCCAGTTCACCACACCAGCTGACTTACGCTGGAAGAGAAAAATGCTGTAAACAGGTTTGGAAAGTTGGCTCCAGCCCACCAACAGCTATCCCACCCCGCTGCTTCCATCACTCTGGAAATGCAGCTGTGATTCAAGTCTTTCAAGTACAAACTTTTCTATTATCTCTGCTTTTATCTTTTCTAGTTTGGTGAAAAGATTGCCCCACCTCATATTCCTTCTCTTCTGTCCAGTTGATCTCCTCAAAGTCTCCCATGCGGCTGGCTGAGGGGCGTAAGTGATCAAAGAAAACAGATAACTCATCCTGCAAGTGATCATGTCCTTTCAACAGCTGCCACATTTGGGTCTTCAACTGAAAGAGAAATCCAGAGAAAATGAGCATTTAATTCCACGTTGTCACATTCATCTCAGAAGGGTTCCTCCACGCATGTAGAACATCAGGGCTCACTACATGGGAGTTTATGCCTGGAGATTGCTCCATACACAGGTATCAGATTAGCAAAGAAATATCCCTCCAAAATTCTAGGTAGACTCTGCAGAAGGCACTAAGCTACAATTTCACCTGCACAGTGATAAAAGCAAGGTGGAAGTGTGCGCAAGGAGACCCAGGCAAGGCCAGTTAATTGTAAAGCATGTTGAAGAGGGCAGCTTCAATTCTCCACCACACCCTGTGAGAAGGGATCACGGCAGGTAAACGCTCATGGTCTCAAAGAGCAGCACATGAGAACAGAGAAGCAGGCTGTCTGATTGCATTCTCAGGGATTCTGAGAGAAAGGAGATACCACATGGATGCCTCATTACCTCTGCAACCTCCTGGGGGAGGCAGTCTACACAGCTCTGCAGAACTTTGATGATCTTCTGATGGTGGGCAGGATTTTCAGCAAAACAGATCTCCAGCTGCCTGAGGAACTTTCGGCTTTTTTCAAATGCTTGCTGCTCTTCAAACTGACCAAAAGAAAAAGATTAATCCCTCATGAACAAAACTCAGAAAGAATTTAACAGGTGGAACTCTCTACCTTACAGAGGGGAAGGCTAACTTCTGTGACAAGGAAACCACCCCGCTTGCAGCTTGATTCTCGTGGTTATACTTAGTGTGAGACTTATAACAGACACTAGGCTTTTTAATTCCAACTAATAAAACAGAAATTAAGCAAATTATTTACCACTTATTTTTCCTTCCTCATTCTTTCATTCCCATAAGCATTTACATCGTCTCCTTAAATTCTGGTCCGCTTCTTTCATTCTACCTACCAGCCCACACTCCAAAGCTTGCTCTGGCAAAAGAAAGGCAGCAAAATCTGTAAGCAACTGTGGCCAGTCATGCAACAGTTTCTGTAAAGTGAAATAGAGATCCACAGCTGTTCGCTTGTCCATGCTGATCTCAAACTCATAGATAACACGAAGGAAGTCTTCATACTTTCCAGGAACATGCTGCAGTGCTTCACGCACCTGCAAAGAACAACAAACCTTCTTAGGACTGCACAACACCCAGAAAGAAAAGAAGTTAATCTAGGAATCTCTGATCTCTTGCTACTCAGCATTTTTACAGCGCTTCCAGTTTTGTTGGGCCAACAAAATCTCTTCCTTAAAGATAAAAGCAGACCGCTCACAAGGGAGAAGAGAACCAAATCCAAGAACACGTAATTCTGAACTTAAAATAGGCCCAGTGTTGTAGGGTGACCCAGATAGCAGCTAAGCATCCCCACAGGCACTCTCTACCCACCTTCCCTAAGCAGGGCAGTGGAGAAAATAGGAACAGCACAAGTGAAAAAATTCATCGACCAAGACCACCATATGGGATGCTATGAAGATAGGCAACAAAATCCAAGCCAGAACCAGTACCATAGTTAGAAACAGCAGTTCCATGGCTCAGCAGTGAACTCTGTTTGAGGACTCAAAGCACTTGATGTTTCTGGGTTACAACTGGCCTGGCTTACCCTTGTCAGATAGGCTTGTGCAAACGCCAGATCTTTCTGTTCCCTCAGGGGATCTCTCTCCAGGATGTTTTCATCATACAGGAGGAGCAGTTTAGATGTGTCTTTGCTGGCACGTGTCCGTCCCCTCTTACTTCTGGCTCTGTGGGAGCTCCTGCTTTTCCCAGGGGCTTTCATGTTCTCTCCTATGAAGAAACACGAAGTTGTACGCACGCTATTCATACATTCTCTTGTCTGGCAGACAACTACTCCTCTAGACTAATACTGCAATATAGGTTTTCAGAGCTAGTGATCGGTTCACTCTTTACATCCTCCTGTATGCTTTTTTTGGGTATTAGCTGACAAAATGCATTACAATGGACTAAAGACACTCCCGTTGACACACGCAAGGGCTTCTAGTTTAAGAGCTGTTCTTACAGAACTATCATGGTTACAAAATTTCCATATGGAAAGCATTGCTAAGCTCTGAAATGCTAAATGAAATTAAACCCAGAGTTTCCCCATTGTTTAATTTTTAATACAGGCAGAGGTTCTATTTCCCCATGCCCTGTGTCAAAAGAAACCAACAAAACCTACCTGGTGGCATTCTGTTGGCTTCTACCTGTGGGGCCACGTCTGTCAGTGTGAAGGCTGATTTAGGTTCCTCTGACACATCTCCACACGCTTCATCTTTCTGTAAGCTCTCTATTCCTTCCCCTTCTTCCTCCTCCTCTTCCTCTGGCTCAGAGTTCTCTTCCTGGGAATTCTCTTCTTCAGAATCTCCTTCTTGGCTTAAACGTCTCTCTGTTGCAAGCCAAGTAAGCTTTTCCATTGTCTCCTTAGAAAGCAATAACAAAAAGCCACATTATTTTGTTTTAGTGTTTGGTTGAATGCCATTCAGCACCTAACTCTCACAACTCAACACGAACCAGAACTGCACACCTCAAACATCAGTGTCAGAATCTGACATTTAAGGTAGGCAGGATTCCTTAATGGTATTATCTCTGGAACTGTGTCTTGGAAACTCATTTTCAGTTAAAGCATTTCTTATTAGTGAACAACCTCACTTGAGAAAGTCCTTACAACTCAGCATTACATCTGGGATGGTATTCCTTCAGTTTAGACTTAAAATCTCCTCTGAAAAATATGGTGTACAATTTCTCCAAAACTAGCCCAAGCACTATGATGATATATAGTTAACATTCCACCCTGCAATTGGATTCAAATGGTGATTTTCCCTTACTTACCCCTAAGGCCTTTCAGAACATCAACATTTTTCATCAGTAATTTTTTAAAGCTTAGTTTGCTTTTACCTGAAGTTCTGGCACCGAAAGGATAGATTCTTCTGAGGCTGATGACATTTCCTCATCCTCATCTTGTGTAAAATCATCAAAGTCATCGTCATCTTCTTCCTCCTGTCCTTCCCTCTCTCCTCCAGCTTCAGGGCCAGCTGGTGTCCCAACGGACTGGCCATCCATGCTGGATGAATCCTCCGGTCTTCCCAGTGGGCTACTGAATTCTGCTTCAGCATCTGCTGCACACGAATGATTCTTTGGAGAGTCACTGATAACTTGCGTTCCACTCACAGCACCTGCATCCCTCTGCTGCTCACCAAGGGGAGATGACTGCAACGCCCGTCTTCCTTCTTCTCTCTTCTCTTCACCCAAAGCATGCTCCTTTTTAACTTCTTTCAGCTCATTTGGACACGAGCATGCAGCCTCCACACTCAGCTCCTGGCCAAGGCCCAGCATGAATTCCTCCTTGACCTCAGCACACAGAAGATCCCTCTTTCGTGCTGGGTTTACTTCCTTGATAGCATCATTTGAATCTTCACATTCAGTTTTCACTGTTTCATCCGGATCTTCTAAATGAGGCAAAAGTTCCACAGACAATGGCTCTGAAGCAGTCTCTTCTCCTTCTACCACTGTCCAGCTGCAGCAGTCACCCTTATTTACCTTTTCCTGACTGCCATTATTTGAAGTGGTGGGATTTGTGCCACACTCCTTCTTGGGGGAGCCAGCTGAGCACGAAACATACAGCTCCGGGGGTTCAGCTTTGGGCTCCAGGGCAGGACGGGAATTTTTGCTGTTTCCAGCAGGGCATGGAGGGACCAGATTCAGCTGCTCTTCATTTTCACCAACAGATGATGCAGAAAGACCAACAGGGTTAGGAGAGACTATCAATGAAGGGATTGAAGACGTCACTAGAGGCTGATTTAATGGACATGGGAAAGTGGAAGGATTCACCAATAAGGTTGTAACTGGAATAGCCTGAGCGCCTCTACCAACAGTGGTATTTATGGACTGAATCATATTGCAACCATTGCCTATATTAACTACTTTCACTGTGGTGGCAGGTACAGTAAGGATGACAGGAGATGGCTGAATCAAAGGTGAAGTCTTCATCAGCGGGGCAGATTTTGTCCCTTTTTTCTTCTGGTATCCCTTGCGAACAGAAGGTTTGCGTACTTTTGCTCCAGCCAAAGCTGGTAACATAATTTTTGGCTGAAAAGTTACTGGATTTGAGGACACTAGAGCTGGTGGGGGAGCAGCTGAGAAAGCTTGCCTGGAGTCTGGATGCGAAGGAGAGAGCACCTTCTGAAACTCCAAGCCATCTCCACTACCTACCATTGCTGGAACATTCAAAGGCTGCACTCCTGGAACTGTCTGCATAACTGTAGCTGGTTGGATTAACTGAGGAATTTGAACCATAACTTTGGTTGGAGGAGCTTCGGACTTCACAGTTTTCTGAACATTAAGTGTGTTGGAACTGGGCTGCACACAAGGGCTTGGTCGAATGAGGACAGGCTTCAGAGCTGAAGACCTCTGTCTTCTCCACGCCCTCCTAGAAAATCTATTGGCAAGAGGCTTTAAGGTCAGGACTAGTCCCTTTGGCATGAGTAGAGGGTATTTTTCAACATATTCTGCATCTGAAGTTTCCTTTTCTGTGCCCAAAAAGACAGATTCTTCATCAGGTGAACCTGGCATCTCCCGGGCATCTTCTGCTAATTGCTTCAATTCCCCCTGAATGGAGGGCAAACTTGCCTAAGAGAAACAAGAGGCTTTTAGTCCACTCCATAGGTTCTTCCTACTTTCGAACAGCACCGCAGAAGAAACAGCAGAAACTGTACCTTTAGCCAAAAAGGCAGGCGATGTTCTTCTCTCTCCACAGGTGGTTTCCACTCATTAGGCTGAATTTCCTCACAGCACTTGAAAAGAATGGGCAACTGTTTTGTCTTTTTATAGTACTATGTGGGGAGACAAGAGAATGCAAGGTCAGAAAATCTGCCATCTGGTGGGATGCAGGCTAAGAACTGTGCTCTGTAAAAGTGTTCATTTGAATTAAATAATTAAAATCACTACTACAAGAAGGTAGATAAAATTTTAAAAAAACAGTAACAATAAAGGTTGAACAAGAGCTCACTGCCATCTTAGCTTCTCTCAGAAAAAAAAAGGAAAAAGTTCTAGCAGATGTGCGTATCTACTAGCCTTAAGTGTTTCTGGTTCTTATTCTCTTCAGCAGTGGCCATTAGCTTTTGGGACAGGATATTTGGCCTGATGGACCTTTGGCCAGACTGGAGACAGCACTTTGGCTTAAGGTTTCCTATTCAAAGTTTACTTGTACAAATCTGTCTGGGTTACCAAAACTACAGCTGTACTAGGACTGTCTGCAAATGCTGGGCTCTAGGCAGTCCAAATAATAAAAGTACTTGCAAAGCAAAGATGATTCAATCTTTTTGAAGAAATTGTCATCCCTACTAGAAGGGCCACATTTTCTCTTCAGAAATCGTCAGCACATACGCAGAAAGGTCCTTGGAGCAAACAGCATACCTCCTACTGTATGACAAGTATGAACCAGACAGACAAATCTGAAAAACACTAGTCCATAACACATCGCTTACCCTGATGATGTTATCAGGGGCTCGATTCATATTGAGATTCTTGATTCGCACTGTCAGCTGGTGGGCAGTTTTTGTTGGCAAGAGATACTTGCTGATCAAAGGCTTTGGAAACTCTGTTCCTTCAAAGTGTTTCAGGCCCAAAGCTAATAAACTGAAGAAGGAAGAAGAGAAAACAAAAAACTCAGTCTTTTAGACAGTACTCCAGAATGCTATTTGGATGTGCTGTTCCACAACAGATATCCTTAAAGCTTGCATCCTAGAAATTCTCCACACAAAGTAAGCTCACGTGTGTGCATGCTATTCAGTAATTCTAAGCACCTACTTGTCCTCTGCCTTGGTGAAGATAATCTTGTCCCGAGGAGGGTTTGCTTTCAAGGAACATATTGGCAGTAACTCTGGATACATAAAGACTCTCCTTGTTGCCAAAATCCATGCCACTTGCTTTGGCAAACACGGAAATTCATTGGCTGTGAACAGATACAGACTGATGCATGCAGGGCAAATACTGTTATTCACTACTGACTGCTTGAAAACACCATTTCTTTTATTCCTTTCACTGCTGTTACTTCCTCCCCAGTGTTTAGAATTTGCATGTTACCTAGTTTCTGCTTTTAAATTTAAACCAGGAAAAAGTAAAAGTACTTCCCCTTTCAGTGGGGCTCTACAACAACAAGGTACTTGTAAAAGGCAACGTTTACTTCAAGTTTGTTCACTCAGTAACAAAAATAAATCATAAAGTTTTTGTCTAAGAATACCTTACCAAAAAATTGTAAATAAAATTTCATTTCAAAGCCAGGCTGGATGGGGCTTTGGGCAACCTGGGCTAGTGGGAGGTGTCCTTGCCCATGGCGGGGGGGTTGGAACAAAATGATCTCTAAGGTCCCTTCCAACCTGAACCATTCTATGATTTTATGATTCATTTCAAGCAGTCAACAGTCTGGACTTGACTTCATTTCAACAGTGTGTAGCAGCAAATAAGTCCCACTCTAAATGCCTCCCCGCTTCACCTGCCCCTTCAAACACATACCACTCTTCTTAACGGCTTTGCGAGGGCTCCAGTCCACTTGCACTTGGGCATGAAAATCTTCAATGAGCTGCAGTGCTCCCTTCAAGTTGCAGGGCTGAAACATGGTTTGAAACTTCGGATAGAACGACTGACGAAGGAGCATAGAGCTTCGAGCAAAGTTACCAAGCTCGCTCTGCAAAGTCCAACAGAGAAAAAAGATTTAAAAAGTCTTCAAACAGAAGTTCTATTTTTTGATCTTTGTTTTCTGTGGTTCCAAGCAAACAGTACAAAACTACAAAGACAAGCCGACTGAAAGCACTGTTATTAGTCAGCACAATGTGAATTATTTCGAGTACTGAGCATGCTAATCATACGGCTAATTCTTATTGAGAGGTAGTCTCTCTCAATTTAATGGGATTAATTAAACAAATTGAGCTCTCTAAATATCTCCAGTGACCATCAATCATTAACATTTGTGTAGGCGTGTTTTTAAACATATCCTTACCAAAAACATCCTAGTGGTGCTGGCCTCTGAACTTAAGGCAGGGTTGGAACTTGCAAGAAGATGGATCTGAGTCAGAAGCTGAACATGCTTGAAAAATAAAATCAGACAAATGGAGATTGTCAGTCTATGAGTAATCCAAGAAAATGAAAAGCATAATAGAAAAGGCACCAAAAAAAAAAAACAAAAAACAGGCAGACTTGAAAAAAAAAACTTTCAAACGACAGAAATCTGAGGGAAAAACTTGAATGCCAACTGGCAATATAAGAAGTTACTTCTGATATTATATTTCCCATTCCACAGATTTGAAACACATCACCTGTTTGTGTCTTAGGGTTAGGGCTGTACTAGCCACCCTCCTTCCCTGCTTCACCCAAGGTGGCATACAGTGAACATTCATTAGGTCAAACTTGACAATATTTTATTACCTGCTGCATTTGCTGCTGCAGCCTTTTTCTTTGCGTACAGTCCAGAACAAGGCTCTGGAGGGGCTTCTCATTTTGAGGTTTTGATTTCTCTATCTCCTGTAGTGGCTTGATAGAAGACTTTTTCATTCTCAACTGCTCAAGCTGTTCCTTCACTGTACGATGTTGTTCATTCAGTAAATTGGCCAGAGGCTCTTCAAATCTGTTGGAGACCAAGCAGACCAAAGTATGATAAGCATACGTCTTAATGACTATCTGTATTCAATTAGAATGTTTTATTCTGTAGCTGGTTTTAGGATTGTCGCACTCTCCTCTGGTACTGCTCATCCAGAGAGAGCATCCAGAAACTCCAGCCTTCATTTTAGCTCCTTTCCCAAACAGATGCAGCTTTATCTTGAGCTGATCTGCCCCATAAACAAGGAGACACCACTCATACTGCACTTCACCTCTAGTCAGTTTCAGTAATTTCTTGAACAGACTGGTATTATTACCAGAAATAAATGCTTTAGAGCCTTTTCTCTCTGAGGTACTATAGCAAGTATAACCCATACCAGAATTAGCGTAATAAAGAGGTTATATGCAGAAAGCTTTCAGAAATAAACACAATTTAAATACACAGGGACAGTATATATAGTACAGTGATTAAGGAAGCAAGAACAGAATGTTGGCATTCAATCTCATAGAAGAAAAAAAAGGCATCATCTCCTTGGCGGATGGCACAGTACAGCTGCAGGTGACCACAGGCTTTTTACCATAAGTTATTAATATTTTAGTTTTATGACAACAATCAACTGATCTTACCTAAGCGCCTGTGGCGTATTAAAATTTGGCCGTGACTCTGTAATGTTATCTTCATCTTCTGGACCTTCATCTTCCATGTTTGAGAAACCCATCTCATCCTGGAACTGACAACAAACGTGCAGTAACAGTCAGGGAAAGAGAGCTCAAGAACTATAGTTACCACAGTGTGTTTAGTTAAAGCTCATGATGCTCCCTTTAGCATATACATTCATCTCTGCAGAGATTTATGGAAGTTCCTTCCTAAGGGTAAGAATTACTATTTCATAGTAGTCTTTTGCACATATTCAGCATTGAACATCTCAAGAGAGCCCCCCTTACGAATGCAGCGTTTTCATGCGAGATCTGAGAAAGATGTACTGTTCACTGCTGCCACTTACTGTCTCAAACAGCTCCTCCATCAGTTCATTCACTTCCTTTTCTGCAAGAAAAATTTAAAAGTATGAAGATTCCACTTGTGAGAAAGAAACACTTAACAATCCTGTCATCACGTCAAGCCATTTAAAGAATCCCTTCTGCAAAGCATAACCACCCTCCTCTGGGAAACGAAGAGGCCCAAGAAGGAAGGGCCTCTGATATAGACAGAACCACAGAACAGTGGAGGTTGTAAGTGACCTCTGGAGGCCACCTGGTCCAACCCCCTTCCTCAAACAGGGTCACCTGGAGCTATTCGCCCACAACAACATTCAGGTAGCTTTTAAGTATTTCCAAGGACAGAGACTGCACAGCATCCCTGGCTAACCTGTGCCTGGGCTCAGTCACCTGCACAGTAGAAAAGCATTTCCCACTGCCCAAACGGAACCTCCTGGACTTCGCTTTGTGCCCACTGCCTCTTTTTATTGCTGGGCCCAAAGTGTTCTGTTGCAAAGGCCTTGCGAGATCAATTACTAATTCTAACAACAAAGGTGGTGGGATTCCCAAAGGACTTACTGGTAATTCTCACAGCACGATCATTTCTGAAGTCTTCTGTATCTGGTTCATCCAGATCTTCCAGGAAGTTGTACTCAGGGTCATCATCATCATCTAATTCATCTAATAGGAAGTATGTTTTGAAATGTCATTATCCTGTCCCAAGAACAATTAGTTACCAGAAAGAGAAGCACTTAGTTACACTTAGAACACACATGCGTTGGCTGGTAAATATTTAAGTGAGACAGGTGAAGTTAAAAGATCCTCACAAGTGTCCATGCAGAAGAGAAGGAAAGTTGATGGTGCACAAAACATGTGTTACTAGACAAGATAACGGCTGCAGCAAAGATCATGAACAACAGGAAGAAAAAGCAGCCAGGAAGAGGAAAAAAGAGCTCCAGGTTCCCTCAATTACAATGAGCAACGTGCTGTACATACCTTCGTTTTCCACATCATCATTCATGAGCCCTCCAAGCCACCTTTTCCATTCTTCATCATCTGCAGTATTGGGATCATACATATCAGGTGTGATGTCTGGGGCTCGGAGCTCAGCCTCCAGCTGGCCAAGGGGAACATCCTTCAGTGGTCTCTTTGATCGAGTTCTGAAGGCAATGAGGCTGTCTTCCAGAGACTGAAACATGAAGGAAAAGCATAATGGAATTACAATTTCTCTTCTTTCCTCTCTGGCATAGGGATTTTCAGAGTAAGAAGAATCCAATGCCAAAAATATTAGTTTCTTGCCACAAATAAATGTTTACATTGGTAGTCCAAGAAAGCTAAACTTCCGTTACTCTTGCGAATAAGATGTAAGCACTAGCAAAGAATACCAGAAAGCTACCTCCTTTTTAACAAATTCTCATTTAAATGGAAAAAATACTACTGTAGCATCCCAAAATACAGTACCTGGTAGGAGTCCATGCATACTGGGCTTGAAGCCAGTTCTTCATCCACTGCATGTAGCTTCTCCATGAACGTGCTGTCTTTGCTTTGCTTTGGTTTAGGAGGTGGTGGAGGTCCCATGGGAACTACTTCAGCACTAATATGCCTGACAACAGGTGTACTAACCTTCTCCACCTAATTAAAAAGGCCTCTGTGTTAAAAGGGTTTATTTAGAACAAATTTCCAAGGACAAAATACATGTGTTTTGTTTTTGGTTTTTTTTTGGCTGTTTCTGAAGAAAGCAAAAGCTCTCATGCAAGCTTACCTCACAGAGCGCTCCTCCCTCTTCATCTGATGATCGCCTTGTCCTAGATCGCTTCGCTCCCCGAGGAGAGGAAGCTGTGCTCTCCACATCGCTTTCCAGTAAGCTCTGTAGTGCAAGAGGTACAGAATGCAATCAAACAATCACACTACAGTCAAATCCTGCTTCAACTAATAATCCAAAGATACTCTTTTACCCACATGAATAATACAGTATTGATGAAAGATTACTGGAAGTTCTTGGGCAATTTACAAGTGTTCACTTCTTAAAACAGTGTTCTACACAGCCTCAAACATAAGACAGCTCTATGCTGAACAGATCTCTGTACAAGGTACACTTACCTCCTCTGCAGTCTCATCTTCATCCTCATCATCAGGCTGGTATTCTTCATCAGATGAATCATCCTCCTCAAGAGGAATGTCCACAAATTGAGGAGGCTGCAACAGAACAGAGAAATGTGACAGCTTCTTACATGCTGCCATGCTAACTGCCTTGCCCTTCCCTGCATGCCCCATTTGCAATGCTCCTGGTCACTAACACTCCCAATACACCAGAGGCCAGCCAAAAGATTCTGTGCTAAGCAAAGTGCCTCTAGCACAGTTTCCAATTTCCCAGCAGTAGTTCACTTACCTTTACCTCATTTGCCTTCTTAATTGGAGAAATATTCCATGTGGGAATTACCTAAAGATAGCAAAAACACTTTAACTCTCTGAGAAGCATGGCACTAACAGTTTACTCAAGCAATTAAATTAAATGAGTAATTGAGCTTGAGATCTTGCTCTCTGAGTAACAACAGACTTCCAATAAACATTTTCTAAACCACCCACGATTTCTACTGGCAATAACTTCAGTATGATTGATTCTGTCAATTTACTGCACTTTGTCTTAGTTCTATCCTGCTCATCTAACATCAATTATTTTTCATATATTTGCATCAAAAAATATATGCACAAAAGTTTTCATTCTAAGAATATGAAAAGCATGTTTGACACTTCTAAAAGAAGTCCCAACAGTCAAAGGCATCAGGTGCAATAATTAAAGCAGATGATCTACTTACCACTCCTTTCTCCACAACTTCCTTCAGTTTGGAACGAGTCATTTTGGGCTCCTAAGTTTAAAACAGAAAACCACAATCGGTTCAGCTCTTTTCCTTAACTGCAAACTTTTCCTCAGCAACCACTTACTTAAAGCCTTTTCTCCTTTTAGTTCATCACTTTTTAGACATGAACAGAGTGATATGCAAAATAACCCTTGAAAAATCTGTTTCAAATTTACACTCAAAGACACTGCTCACTTCATCCAGGTGCCAAACTGGCAGTGAAACGTAAATTATATTACCTGTTCTCTTCCTACCACATTATGAGACAAATCAAAAAGGCAGACTGGGGAAGTTAGAGTGCATTTGGACAGACCAAAAAAAAGGTGAAAAAGCTTTTTACTTACAAACAAAGGTATATCTTCTGTTTCACTGATTGCTGCTTTCATCATGGCAACCACATGCTCATTAGTGATTACTTCCTACAGGAACACAAGAAAACGTCTCCTTTACATTCTGTTTGTTAAAAAGATGCAGACTTAAGGTTGAAATAAGCCAGTTGGAACCATGACAGAGAAATAACAAATGTACAGCAAGTTTTGTAATTATATTGTATTAAGAAAGATTGTTCAGTGATCTGACAAGAAAATAAGAAGTGAGCACAGCAGTGATAAGAACATTTGCAGTGCATTCTCTGTGAATGCTCCAAGGAAGAAACGGACAGCAGAAGGAAAGAAAATAGTCTAAACAAAACTGCCCTAAAGTATTCCCACCCACACCTGAAGGAATGACCCTGAGACAAAGAGATTCAGCGATGTGTCCAGGAAAGGCAGATGCACCTGCACAGCAGCAGCTGGTGAGTCTGCTCGAAATAATGGCCATGGCATTTCCAGTTTGTTTACCACATGGATGGCAAAACATGGAAATATCTGAGATCACCTGGACTAGAACAGAATTAGATGCAGAAAAGAAACATCCACCACATGATACTCTCTTTATGGCTTTTACAGGATGTGCCTTCCGAGCCTTCCTTGTTTACTAAACCACGTGGTACCCCATGGACTATCCCCAAACTCAGAGTGCAGATTTTTACCAAGCTGAGCACTTCTCCATCCACCACACCAAGCCACTCACATGCAGGATGTTCCGCACGTTGACAACCGTCAGGTTATGCTGCTTAGCACCATCTTCCAAGGTGCGATCAAGGGTATCATCCAGTTTGATATCACACGACAGAGATCCCTCCTCCTCCTGACTTTTCCCTTCCCTTTTCCGCTTGTTTACCTTCCTCCTCTTCTTCCTTCTCTCCATATCTTCTCCATCTTGCTCCTCTGAAAATTAACAATGAAAATTAAATTCTGAGAACTCAGATACTTCAGACCATGAGTTATTTAAAAAACAAAACAAAACAAAAAAAACCTTGTAATTCCATAGATACTAAAGCAGCAGCTTGCCAACAGCTGATAATGAAATCTTCCAAATGGAAATGGCCATAAGAACTCAAACAAAGGAGTTAAACTCCGTAGGAGCTGAGCGAGTCACACTTGTCAAGCAAACCAAGGTTATGCATTTGACACCTCTACCCAACTGACTTTACAGAGCAGTCCCAGCAGCCCTTCCACGCTTCTCCAGAAGGAGCTGTTAAAGCGCACAGCTAAGACCTAAACAGTCACAGAACTCCAACGCAATACAGAAAGAGCAGATTACCATTTCCAGGACTTAAAATGTTTCCCAAACTGCTGTTTTGCTGACTCAGGGAAAGGAAAGCAATCAGAACTTCCTCTGAAGGAAAACAGTGTTTTTAGTAACTGAAAAACACTGCGATAGTTCCAGCAGGTTTCACTAGAGACATGAGTTTTATTTAGTCACTGAATTGCAGAGTAAAGGATGAAAGATTTGAAAAGCATTGCACTTGAACAGCCCCCAGCATGGCACACGCACTCACAAAGTTCCACGTGTGCCATATCAAATCAGTCTGTTCCCTGCACGAAGCTTACCCGATGGAATACAGAGCCCCAACACCTTCCTCATTGCTTTGCTGGGGCCACTCACCCGGTCTGGCATTCTTCAACGGCCTCATCGCAGCAGGATTCCTGACAGCCACCTGCAAAGAACTTCTCGATGGAGACTCCTGCACTGCAGATTGGTTCTCGGCCCCATACGGCTCTCTCTGCAAACTTCCTTCTACCTCTGCGTACAGCTTTGGCGTTTTCCCTGTGAACAGCACACAACGGGCTGCAGTCTGATACCGGCACAGCTGAGCAAGGCCAGTTAGATGAGCATATGACAATTATTGAAACGTAGTTGATGCTTTCGTGAACACCTGAAGGCAGAAGGGAAGTGGTGTGCCTGCAGCAGCCCAGCTCCCCCAGCACCGCACTGCTCCATGCACAATGGAGCACAGTACATGGGGTCAGGGGCCCCTTCACATGAAGGAGAACAGCAGCAGCCCTGAGCGCCCCTATTTCAGTCAGATCAGTTCTTCATCGAGCTCAGAGACAGAGGTGTAGGAAAGGAAAAAAAAGAGAACAGGAGAGGCAGTTTGGGGAGCACCCAGAGCCCCACACGGCGCTCAGGAGCACCGCCTTCCAAGAAGGTAAACAAACACGGAAAAAAACCTCTGATGGCGTTTTTGGCCGCTTCCTTACACCTCGCTACGAAGCGTTTACTTCGGGAAGCGGAACGCGGCGAGGCCGCGGGTCCCGCGCTGAGGCCCCGCACGGCGCTGCCGGGGATCTGTGCCGCGCGCAGAGCGGGAGCGCAGTGCGTGAGGTGCGGCCCGCGGGGTCCGAGCGCCAACCCCCCCCTCCCCGCGCGGCAGCGCGCTCCCAGCTCTGCGTCCCCTCCTGAGACCCTCGGGGAAATGAGAGCTTCCCGACGCACCAACCGCACCGCCGCGGGGCCAAACGAGGGACGGGAACAAAAGCCCCGACGGAGCGCCGCCGGCGTTCCCTGCGTAACCCGCTGCCCCTCACGGACGGACCCCGCGGGACCCCGGGCCGCAGCGCCGCGGTTCCCGCACCTCTCGGGAGCCGACGCGTGGCCGCGTTTACCTTCTTTCGCCCCTTCGCAGCACTTCGCGTCCTCCGCGCTGTCCGGGCCGAGGCGCGGCTCCACGGTGCCCTCCGGGGCCGCCCTGGCCGGGAGTCGCCGCGCGGCCCTCAGTGGGGCCTCCCCGGGGGCCCTCCCCGCGGCCGTGCTCGGCCCCAGCCCGGCGGGGGAACCGTCAGCGGCCCCCGCTGAGGGGGCGGCTGCAGGCGACGGCTCCGCGTCCTCCCGGGAGCCTGGTGGCCCCGCGGCCGCCGCTCTCCGCTTCTTGCAGGGCAGCATCTTCAGTGCGAGCGCCATTCCGCCGCTCACCTACGGGACAGGAAAGCGGCTGTGCCCAGCGCTGCGCGGCCCGGGAGCCGCGGGGCCGCCCCGTCCCGTCCGCTCCGGCCCCGCAGGAAGCGGAAGCGCTGCGGGACCCGCGCAGGCGCGGCGCCGCCATGTTGGGTGCTCAGGGCAGCCGCCATG